>JAUEJL010051613.1:0-20667 GCA_032274825.1 Drosophyllum lusitanicum
ACAGACAGATAGACAGACAGATAGATAGACAGACATATATAATTAGTTAGTTAGTTAGTTAGTTGAATATATAAAGTGAAACCATAGCTAGAGGGATCTTGAATGGTTTTAAATCTTGTAGTCCTCGATATATGCCATGCTTATATAGAAGCTAAATTGCAGACGATTAACTGTAAGTTCGTGGGTAGGACCATTATTAACCATGATATAAAGTCGTACTCGTTTGATGTAGAATAAAACTTAACACGCCCCCTTCACTTATAACATTTTTTGCGAGGATACTTACGAGTTAAATGAATTGTATGTAGTGGTTTGGCCAACCGCAGTGGACTTGACTCTAATACCATGTAAATTTGTTAGATTTTAACTTAAAACCAATTGGCAATAAGTGGATTAACACTGAGACCACAATCAAAATAATTAAAAAATTACACTCATCTGAGATTAGACAATACAAACATTAATTATTGGATGACAAAATAAGGTGGAGTGTAAAAGATTCAAAATCATGGTCTATTTCATTAAACGAAAGGTTGTTCGAATCTTTTTCATGTGTTGTTTGGCTTTGGCAGTAAATGTGATCCAACTTATAAGCATTGTCTAGTCTGCTTGAATCTTAAGATACCCTTTTGAACTTAAACTTAGGGATTAATTTATCACATCCATCTATATATCGGCACGCCGCATTGCATCACTTGTCCATTAAATAACTAAAATCCCAACCTTGAGACTACAACTTTTTTAAATAAAAAAATCTTATATGTGACTAATAACTTACTTAATCTGGAATTAACAAATCGTATGCTGCAAAGTTTAACTTGAAAATGAAAGGCACGTACTCTTATATCAGATCGATCTTGTTACATTCCAATTTCTTTACATTACGACAATCTTTCAGTAGAAGTCAGTCAATCTTGGGTGTTGAATGATCCACATATAAATGGTTCGTTTGACCGAGTAAATTCAAAATTACAAGTAAACTTGAGGTTTGGTAGTTAAATGAAAGTGTAATTAAGGTGCTTTTATAGTTGCAACTTGCGAATAGGTCACGAGAGCTATAGATCTTTATCTCACAAAAGCATCTCACTTTTTATTATTATTATTATTATTTTTTAAGTCAATTCAATTGAGGGTCACATTTGGATACCAAATATTCATCTTTGTAATGGAACCATATATGCCCCTTTTCGTTGTTTATTGTGGACTCTCTATTCAACTTTATGTGACTTTGACTTGAATTTTATATTTATTATTGCGGGATTGACATTGACCCATTCGAATTAGAATTAGAATTTGATTTTTTTAACAACTGCCTAATTAGATATTAAAAACTCCATTTTCTTGACATTACAATTAACTACTATTAACTCGTTTCACTACGACTTCAAACTTCTCTGACTTAACGAGTTAGACAGGAATAACATCTAACCATCTCAATTTTAGGTGTTGTCAATAGCACTGATCATTTTCCTATGTATAATTTGTTAAACAGTATATTTTGTAGAAATTAATTACTGGTTATCCTGACTAAGGGTATTATTCGGTTATCTTTTTCGGTTATTTTGATTTTTGAAAATTAACCATTAACAGACCCGTATTAATATTTGGGTATCGGTTACGGGCAGATTTCGGGTACAATTCGGTTATAATGTGTATCAGGTATAACAAAAAATGACTATTCTGATTTACTTTATGTTTTTTATATTGTAGGTTAGTTATATATATGGATGGTGGTTTATAAATTTTTCCCTATTATGATATTTTTAACGTGTAACTTGTAGAGTTGTATGTTTTACGACTAAATTTTTTTTTAAAAAAAATTTTAAATCTGTAAACACTTTAAAGTTATCTAACAGAGCATAAATGTCAACAATTTACATCACTATAAAAGTTACAAAGTTTTCAATGACATTGTATCCGTCAATTTTTTGCATGTTAGTTATCGAAATGGTTATGTTGTAAAAATAACAAAATAATGAACTATTTAACGTGAAAACTGTTGACACTCATTATAAGGATTGAGCTTAATGATATGGCTACTAAACTATTTTGGAGGGTGTTTTCTTTTTAAAAAAAATTGGGTATACCCGAATGGAATATAATCTAACCGAATAACCGAACCGCAATAATACGGGTAACCTGAAATAACCGATTATGTTTATCCGATAACCTATTTAACCGGCCCGCTTTAACCAAAACTTGAACGGATCAGTCGATTTTTTGGTTTTCTCGACATACCTAATCTTGACAGTCCATGTATGTAAAGGGCAACGCTCATCTATTCCTGTAATCTTGTGTATATTCTTCGTTGGGTGATTAACGAGAATGATTGGACCTTGGGCTTTAAAAATATACGGTCTAACATAATTTACAAAAGAAAGAAAGAACTAGTTCTTTTCTTCTTCTTTTAAGAAGGAATAAATCGATTCAAGAAAACGAATCTTTGTTGGGCCCAAGTCCAGTTACGATCTTAGGGCTTCGAACTTCTGATACTGTACAAAGGCTTGAATCTTTTCAATAATAAAGCCCAAATAAGTAGGATCAGATTAATGAGGCCACATGGCCCAATGGCATAGGGCAATAGGGTTACGATCAGATTAATAATAGCACATTTTAGAAGCCAGCCACATCAATTTAAGATATTTAGACTTAAAAAGGCAGGTCATCATGTGAGTTGAATTGAAGTTGTCACCGGCCATGTAATAATCTCTTGTATTGAACCTGGAAGTAGCTAGGTAGGTAATGTATGTATGTACGTATAGCTAATGAGTGTAATGAACAAGTAGTACATACTGTTGGTACACCATTAATTAATTAATTAATTAAATCTAGCTTGTGGTAGTGTGGCCATATATGTGCCATCATGTCCGTCTTCATCTATCATGTTAACGACGACGGATGATCCATGAAACTAATTAAGCAGGATAGATATAATAAAACCTCCATCCATCTGCTTGCTTTCACTCGATCTCCATCATTTTTGTACCTACTCACTCTTTCTAACATTACTCATACTTGAAGTTTTCCTGTCAAAGTTTGTATGAATGAGATCGAGTTTGGTGGAGCCCAGGAGAGTCAGTAAATTAAGGTTCTTAATTATTTTCACAAATATTTCCATGCCTTAATTCTTAATTGATTCTTGAAAACACTGCTACTTCATTTCATATATATTTAGAGGTGGAACTATTTGGACCCTATATATTGATGTGACGTATCATGTGAGTGTACGACCTGCATTGAAAACTATAATTTATTGATATGACATGTCTAGTATATGAGAGAGAAGGCCGGGGTCCAAATAGTAGCACCATATATTTAATTTGCCTTGGCAATTAGATATATAGTACACATGTCGGGGAATTTCATGTTTTTTCCATTTCTTACTAGATTTTTTAACATGTGCAAGATGCTAAACCCCTCGTAACTAACTAACTTAAACACCAGGTATGTTTTAATTAGTAATGACATATATCATTTTGATTTAGTTAGTTTTCCTCTTAATTAGGAATCGATCGGATGATTAATTACATGCATATATACTCTTTTGATTTTATAATCACGTGTCTCACAATCATATTCATAACGTACAGGCTAGGATTCTTAATTAATTAATCACTTGCTAGTAGGATATATATACCATTACTTGATCAAAACGTTTATATATATACAAACTTTTAGTTCAGTTCTAACTTACGAACATATATAGCAGCAAGGTACGTGCGTATAATAAGATTCTGGCTAGTTAAGTTGGACCACAACACCCGGCATGCATTTCTAGCTTCCAAAAGACGACTTGCCCTGAACTGCCCCATGCCACCATTATGAAACCCAAAGGCGTAGTATATATTTCTTAGCTAAGTCAACCGATCGATCATTTTCTAACTAATTAAAGCTGGATGGATCGATATCTGGTATAGGTTTGGTAAATGGTCCAACATATATCAAAGTGTTTCTAAACATTATATATCAAGCTAGTAGCTAGGAATCTTTATCTTCAATCCAGGTAATACAAGAAACTAACTTTCTTATCTTTTCAACACCACATGTCATCGATCTTGTGGTCTTGGTATGGTATAATTTCTTAGCAATTAAGTTACATAAACCTGACTATATATATATGTACAAGATGCAACTGCATGCTTTCTTTAATTATCTGGAAAAAGAGAAGATAAACCTAATCATTGACATCATTCTTTTTCATCATTAAGATAATTAAGATGGATCCAAGAATAACAAAAACAGATTAATTAGAGAAAGTAATTAAATAAGAAAATGAAAAGGGTGTTTTATTAGTATAGTAATAATCCAGTTTATTTGTGCCCAAAAAGGGAAAGGATGGTTAACAGAAAAACTCTAGGTACAGCAAAGAATAGAGCATATATATATATATATATATATATATATATATATATGCCAATCCAAAAGTAATACTAATTTCACTTTCACTTTCACACACTAGACAGACCAGATTATATGATTATTCAATTAATGCAATATATAGTCTTTTAAAGTAAATCCCAGGTGAATTTGGGATTTATTGTATTGTTGCTGCTTGACGGCAAAGCTGTCGGCATGGAGTCAAAAGTCTCCCATTGTGTGGTCACCACAACTTCCCCTGTTGACGAAGAATTCCTTGGCGGTTTAGGAACCACCGGAGCAACCGACCGTCTAGAATTAGGAAACGTCGGCGGTTGCTGGTGGTGTTGAATTGGTGAGGCGGCGCCATCGTGGGTGTTTGAGTATCTCTGTTGTTGAATTCCTAGAATTGGTGAATCCGGCTGCTCCTCCTGCACTTGACTCCCATTCCCATTGCTGCTGCTGCTGCTGCTGCCTGCCGTTGAATTTTTAATCTTTAAAACATCAAGAATTTCCACGTACTTCTGGACCCTTTTCACCTGCAAAATCGATCAACATAATCATTAATACTATTACTTCTGTTACAAAAAAAAAACATGATTACTATTACTATATATGATATTATATGTTTGAATCGAAACAAGTTAATATATTCAAGAAGTCTAAGGATAAATTAATTAAAGCACCTGAATTTTCCTCTGCAATTTAACATCTCCTTCGGCCATAATTCCATCCAATTTAAGTAGCTGGTTCATCAATAACTCGATCAGATTTAACACCGTCTTCTCCGCCACTTTTCCTCCTTTGGAGATCACCGATTCAATGGCCGACACCTAACCAATCATCAATTAGTTAGGATATATATATATATATATATATTTTAACATACTCATAATATTATAAATTTGATTCTGAAGGAGGATGTACCTGGCCAGCAAGTCTATCGACTTCCAAACTAATCTCAGATATTGATTTAGCAGCCTTGTCCATCTTTGCATTCTTTCTCATCTCGATGTACCTTTTTTCTTGGCTAATTGGGTCTTCCAGCAACACCATTTTTGATTTATCTTTCACCCCCACAACATCAAGGAACGTTTTTGAGCTCCTTTCTTTATCCTTGTACATCAGTTTTTGATCTTCATGGTGTAGTCCTGTTGGCCCCGATAACATCTTCTTCAATTCTCCTGTATATTTAGTAATTAATTCAAACATACATACATACCCAGATTAAGAAAACGATTCTTCAAAGAAAACACTAATATGATCGACTTGAAGTAAGTTAATAATTAATTACCAAATGTAGCTTGAGAACTGATGCAGATTTCATGGTATATTGATCCGTATTTGACCCGAACTCTAATAGTCGGTGGAGGTACACGGTTGTGTTCATCATTTGGATCTCGTTTCTGGACCAGCATTCCTCCTGGCCGGACCTCCCATTCATTATCACCACCGGCAGCCGTCGACCTCCGGTTGACCGAAACCGGCTCCGTTGCCTTGGTCCTCATGTGCATCATCTACCTTTAATCTATCTATATCTGTTTTCCTTAACCACACACACTTGTTTAAGATTCGATAGAACTGAAGGCAAATTTCACACCTTAATTTGCCGATTGCTTAAAAAATATAATAAAGACTCGGTCAGATCAAAGCATTAATCTCCGTCCGACGGTGGTGTCATCATTGAATTTGAAATCAATACTTATTTCAATTCAAGCACCCACCAAAAATCTTGACTCAGCACATGAACACGAGTCCAATCCACAGACTCATGACGCGTGTCTACAACAGAGAGATAAACAAGTAATTGCTTAGCAACCGACAGATCGGAGTTCCACGCCGGTGCCGGGAAACAGGTGTAGATATATTTCTAGCGAGTTAAAAAGGGAGTATGTCTATTTTAGTCAAAATTTGACAAAGAGATGGAGTTGAGATCTCTTGATAAAAGTAAGAAAGTGCCAGGCAAAATCTAATTGTAGCAACCAAACCTACCATAAATAATGTGTATGTATATATACAACCTGCAATCTGAAGGTATCAATAAAGATGCAGATACAAAATTAGGAAAGAGAGTAAATAAAAATGGAATTTTTTTCTCTCTCCTGTGGAGAAAATAGAAGAAATGTGGAGAGAGAGAGAGACTAAATTAAAATGGGTGGACGGCAAACAGAACAAAAGTTGAGAATAATATATACGAATATGCATAAAATATAATCATTTTGATATGAAAATTCTGTTTATTTTTATTAAATTTCTTTAATATATTTATGAGATTCATTAACGGTTATCTTAATCTAATAATCTAATAACTATAAGAATAAATTAAGATTTATTTAATAATAAAATGAAAAACCTCTTCGAAATTATAGAAAGAGAAGCCATGTAAAAACGGTGTAATTTTATAATTACCGACTGTTTGACTTTTCTTTTCGTTTTTATTGATTTCAAATATTAATGACTTTCTAAAAAGTTCTAACAAATACTATAATAAATAAATAAATAACGAATGCAATGAATGGTCTTCAAAATTTTCAATATTGGTTTTGCTTTAGCATAGTTTTAATTTTTAACGCCTTTCAGAAAATAATTCGGTTGTTGTTCAAATATTTTAATTGAATTTCCATCATAACCAAAATGGTAACATATCTTGCGAGGAAACAAATTATCTTGGTTTATATATTGGGTTCATTCGCACATAATATAATCCGTCTATACACAACAAGTAAAAAGAGTTAGCAGTAATCAAATATACTGTAAAATGATTAATATTTTAAAATAAAATAATTTAATAAAGCTTTTAATTTCTGATAATCAAATATTTATAATGAACTTAAGAATATAAATATGTGCATTATACTGCACCTATCTTACATTACATACAGTAAGAAATTTAAAAAAAAAAGTAAATGCGCCATTTATATATGTGTCAAAAGAATGGGGCATATGTTTAACAAAAAAAAGTTAATATCATTTATTAAGAACAAAAGAATTTACTATTGTGGTAATTTGTCGTAAACGTTTTGTTTTTATAGAAGAATGTTCAATATAGTACATAATTAATTCATAGTTCTAAATGTCTATTTCTAACCTTTGGATCAATGCAATCAATAGTCCAGATTGCATTTTAAATTTTTTGAAGGAGTGACATTTTCGTAATTCACATGTGATGCTTTTACAAATTACATCTGATTGTATACTGAATCACCTGTGATTGAATATTAAAATTTTAGGACTATGTTTTTTACATGGACTTTATTGAACACAAATCTTATAAATTAATGTTTTAGGTTTTATTAATTAATTTAAATTATAAATAAAATAAATTAACCTGGTAAACGGTGATACACTGTTTGTTTAAATAGTGAAAAAGATAATGGAACAGTTTTAAAACTTAGTTATTATTGTTGAGTGAATTCAAAGTATGAGTGACTTTTATGAAACATCTTTAAAATTTGGTTACTATTTTATGAAATTTTCCAATGTGTATTGTAATCAAATATCTTATACGTGTGCAGTAGTTGCACGAAAGGGAGACAGTAAAAGCGGATGGGGTGGTTGGGGCGGCTGGCCCTAAGATTGCAACTTTATGATATCCATCATAATATGAGTGTTGTCAAAGATTGATGAAATTTAAAATGTGGAAATTTGATCATGCCATTTGGTACTTTTATGTGTTGTAAAATTTAATGAAAAACGCTTAGGTTTGTGACTTTGTGCTACATTGTATAAGGGTTAAAAAGTACGTCTATATGTTGGTGATCATTTTCTATTGAAATATCTTACTTATTACAAACCGTTTGAGATTTTTAAACTATGATATAAAACATTTGTGGTTTTTTACAAGTTAACTAACATATTCGTCTACTCTACACGTTTTATCTTTAATCGCACTTGAACAGCAATTTTTTGATTAAAGAAACACCTAAAAAACACTTGAATATCTCTAACTCAAAACATGTTAGATTAATCTATATATTTTTGAAATTAATCTGCATTTTGTTTTTTAAAGTGTGAGAAAGTAGTGGGAATCATCTTGCTTGGGATGTGAGACTACTAATCCGTCAGAACTATGTGTATGTAAGAGCGAACTATAGATGGTGTTAGGAGATAGGGGATAGGAGCTATATATAGGTGTAGCAATCATGCGTTTTAGCCATCTGAATTCTTATCACAAGTTTTAAATCTCAAACTTGTTGGAAAAAAATATGATTTAATTCTTAAACTATATATCTAAAAACAGTTTAATCCACCAACTTGTAGGGATTAAAAACATGCTATAAGAAGTCAATTTTAAGAGTTTAAAAACATGCTATAAGAAGTCAATTAGCTAAAAAACCCGGTTGCAACAAGTTTAAACTTAAAACATTGATTAAAAAGTTAACGATTAAACTGTTTTAAAATATAAAATTTAAAAATTAAACTATCTTTTACTCTATTTATAAAACTAGTTCTAAAAGGCTGTTTGTTAAAAAAAATAATTAAACACAGAATGGATTAAAGTTCTTAATGGTTAAAAGCTATGTATAAACATGGTTCTAAATAAAAATAACTATTTGATAAGATCTATGAATCATAATCATTTAACATATTAACCTTCCTAAATTTATCGGGAAATCAATTGATCAATTCTCAACATTACACAATAACACAAACATGCTGAATGCATACTCATACATAATTCATTAAAAGGTGGTACCAAACATGATCTGATGTTGACCGATTCAGCATCTAAGTACTAACTAGTCTCGTTCGATCGTAAACAAACACACCATAAGATTTTTAAATCCTGTCGATAAAACAATAGAACTAATGGTTTAATATTCGATCGAGGTTTCACTTTTTAGGTTTTCAAAATGTTGAATCAATAAAATACAAAATTAAACCACTCACGTCTATATCAACGACCCTTAATTCAACTACATAAATGCTTATTAAATGTTGACCCGTGACTTGGTAAGCCATCGGGCCGCATCTAGAATATATATATATATACATATATATATATATATACATATATATATATATATATATATATATATATATAGGGAAGTGTTCAAACGAGAACTGTTTTTCGTACGAGAACTGCGAGAACCAATCTTGACCATTCAAGTGGTAAGTGGAATTCATGGATGAAGAGCGTGGGGGGATTGAGTGTGGCAAGGTGCATGTAAGGAATTCATGGGTGGACAATCCAATTGAAAAGGGAAGAATTGAACGGTTAAAATTTGTTCTTACGATTCTCGTAATAAAAACGGTACTCAAATAAACTTTTCAATATATATGTATTTCATTGATAAAGCCATGCAGCTGGGCTTCCTCAATTAATCCTCATGAGAAAATAAAATTAATGTTAGATTAATATCATCTCCCTTAATTTGTCTAACTGTCTCACTCACGTACATCACTCTTTTTATCACGTGTGTATTTTATAGACACTTATTAGTATCTGATGATCAGTAAATAAATAACTTGTCCTTTGCTACTTTCAATTGTACGTACCAATTTTCATTTTCCTTCAAACCTTTTCTTGCATTTTATTTATTATACGCGTCAACTTGTTAATTATACATTTAATATTTCTTTTTTCATTTTATTATTTCCAAGATTTCCCCACACTCCTTATATTATAAGAGTTAATTATAAAAATGGTTTCTGTAGTTGTTACTGATTTTTACTTCTAGTCATTTAATTTTAAAAATTATAAAAATAGTCACTGTGGTTGTCATTTTGTTTCACTTTTAATCATTTACACTAATCCAGTTAAAATTAACCGTTAGTCAAATGGCACTTTTGTCAATTCCTTTATTATCCTTATTTCCAAACAACATTTACCAGATAGATTGATTACTAAACATTACTAAACATGCCTTTCTCTTTTTAACCACTTTTTTTTTTACACAACACCCTCTATGTCTTTAAACATTTTATCACCAAACAACTACTTACTCTCCTAACCATTTATTACCAACTTATATTTATCTCCATCCTCGATTCTCTCTCTGGTTTCTTCAAGCCACCACCACACTCCTTCCACCAGACGCGACCACCTCCCACCACCCTCTTCCTCTTCCCTTTTAACATCTGAGTGAAAAGGACGACCGAAACAAAAGGGGTGACAAGGTTTCTCACCACCTCCGCCCATGGTATCACAACCGTCGTCGTCGCCGCCGCTGGTGTCACAACCACCACAGCCGGCACACCTCGCCGGAGAAGACACTGCAACAAACGGTTCCTATGCAATTCTGTTCATCATTTTTGGAGAAGATAACCATTTGAAGTCTGGTCAATGTCGCGGTGAGTGTATGTGTGTGCGATTGCAAATCTAGGGTTTTTCTAGTGTCTGTTTGTGTGATTTACGTTTCGGTGTGCGTGCGATTTACGTTCTGCGCGAGGAATTTTGAGATTTCAGACGAGGGTTTTTCCTCTTCCAATTCGTGCAATAATTCTAGTTGTGGTGTTCTTGCTGGGTTTGGAGTTTTTACAAAGTGTGTTCTTGTTGTGGTAGTTGGGTGGTGTTTTTACAAGGTGTGTTGTTGCTGGGTTTGGAGTTTTTACAAGTTGTGTTCTTGCTGGGTTCGATTCATTATCTGTAAATTCTTTTTAATTTTGTTTAATTATACATGAAGTAGTCAAACTTTATATTTATTTGATCTCAAATTATTTGTGTAATGTGTATGTTTTCTTTGGATTAAAGCAAAAACCATGTAAAAATATTTCAAAGAACACCTTTAGATTAGGGTTTTAATAACTTGATTAACAATGATTTTAGAATATGTAAAATTGATGTAATTTAGTTTGTTTGCAGATAAATTTAAATCCTAATTTTGTTTGAACAATTTCTTAATTTGGTTCAAAAAGTAAATGAAATCTTAATTATACATTTTAAATTACTAAATAATTTATTTAATATAAATAAATGAAATTAGAAAGTAAAATATAAACATAAGGGTAGAAAAGAGGTAATAGGGTGTTTGGAAACAAAGATAATAAAGGAATTGACAAAAATACCCTTTGACTAACGGTCAACTTTAAATAAGTAAACATGATTAAAATAAAAAATCATCAAGGGACCAAAACTGAAAATAGTTACAAACTTGAGGGACTAAAAAAGAAGGGCAAAACGGTCATTTATAAATATTTAACCATTTGCTAACGGAGTAGGAACCAAAAGTGAAATAAGTTCGGGTCGGGAGAGACTGAACCCGTAACCTTTTGAATTCAGGGACCAAAACCGTTATTTGAAACAAACCACAGGGACCAAAAATGTAATTTACTCTTATTTTTATATAAACGTATTATTGGCTGCTTAGAAATCTATTAATTATTACTAGTAACCACATTTTTTTTCTTTAGTTTTTCTTTTGAGACTAGAAAATATATTTTATACATAGCTATTTATTTACCTGTTATTAGTAATATTTTTAATTAAAAAGGCTAAGCAATGTATTAAGGTTATTAAATGATACAATACACTTAAGAAACATGGTTGTTACAAATCTTCATACCTTATAAAATTTCGTCCTCGAAATTTAATTGAATAATTTTGGATATTTTGACTTCGTCTTTGCTTCAGGTTCCCATGTAGTTTCTGACCTATGATTATATCACCATTGTAATTTGACTAGAAGAATAGACTTATTTCTAAGTTGTTTAACTTTTCTATCAAGAATGAACTCTGATTCTTCTACATAACTTAGCTTTTCATCAATAATCATATCTTTCCAACGGAATTATCGTAGATTCATCTAAAAGACATTTATTAAGATTTGGCACGTGAAATGTGTTATATATCTGTTGTAATTCGGCAGAAAGATTTACTTTATAGGTCACTTTACCTATTTTTTCAATGATAACAAAGAGTCCTATGTAGCGAGAACTTAGTTCCCCCGTTTGCCAAATCGTAATATTCCTTTACAAGACGATATTTTTTTTGTCTCGCTTGCTAAATTTTATTGGCTTTCTTCTTTTTATCACCGTAACATTTTTGACGATATTGTGCAGCATTAATCTTTTTAATAACTTCTATGATATGTTTGACCAATTACATTTACGAGACATAAGTCCGAAACAGATCACGTTTTTTTATTTTTCTGGTCAAAATATAAAATGGTGTGATGAATATTTAGATTAATTCAAATTTGAGGTTGATAAGTTTCCCCCCAAGAAATCCATCATCCCCACATATATAAATACAACCTCATCTTCTTTGTAACAGTGATTCAGACTCCCATTTGTCTTCTTCCTCATCATCTTCTTCTTCATTTATGCCTCTTCCTTCATGTAATTCATGGCATGTTTAGAGATCAACACCCTCGTCATCATCATGTATAACCATCATCATCATCAGCAAAACTCCGACCACGCTAAATCCACCTTCAATCCACCCATCAGCCCCCGTATTTCATTCTCCAACGACTTCGCCGAATCTCTTCATTCTCGTCCCCAAATCATCAAATCCACTAGAGATTACAACGCGCCGCCGGTCTCCTCCGATTTCGAGTTCTCTGTTTCCAATAACTCCATGATGACCGCCGACGAGCTCTTTTTCAAGGGTCGTTTGTTACCTTTCAAAGATTCCGCCGCCGGATCCGTCAAAACCACCCTCCGTGATGAGCTTCTTGCCGGAGATGACGATGACGGCGCCGGCGTTTCGTTCAGGCCGCCTAAAGCTTCTGGTACACGGTGGAAAGGGTTTTTGGGTCTCCGGAAATCTCACATTGGGTCTAAAAGATCCGACAAAGGGGAGGGGTCTCGGGTCGGGTCCGCGTCAGGTCAAGATGATGTTCATGCCTCTAAAACCTCACAGGTTTTTCTTTAAATATTTTATTATTAAATAAGATAATTTATTACTGTATAATACTTTTATTAAAATATTTAGGTTTTTTTAATTGATAAACCACCATCCAAAAATGGAATCTGTCATATAAAAATAAAAATATTGGATTTTATCAGCATACACGTTAAACATTAATAGATTCAAGTTCGTACTATTATTATTATATGTTTTAAATATTAATGTGAAATTGAATCTATAGTTACTGTTTTTTTTTTCACTTTTTGTTAATTCTGTTGACAGGAAGTGATGAATCAAGGAGTATCAAGTAATTGCAGAGACATGGAATTTAGGATGCAATGAGAGTATGATTGTTGTAAAGGGGTGGGGGTGATTTTTTATTGGAGTATGGGGGTTATTCTTGTAATTTAGATTAGAAGATTGGGTGTAATTTAGGTATTTTGGGTGTTAAAAATGGGATTGTGAAATCACCATAGAAGTTAGTGTTTGATTGATAGATGGTGGGGCTGTAGGGTAAAGTTGTAATTTTAGTAGAGTGATAAATGGATCTCTAACAGTCAATTTGACTTCCAACTTCAATCTCTTTCACAAGATTCCTGTTCTTGTGTTGTTGTCTTTTGGGCATCAAACAATCCTGAATAATCTAAATTGAGGAGGGGATTCAAACAGTATGAAATTAAAAATTATAATTAGTTAATATGATATTTTTAATATTTAAGAAAAAGAGGATTTAAACAGTAACACCTATCTAACAATAGTAACAACCCCTTCCTAGCTACCCAAATTAATGTTTCTATTACAGTCTTGCCCCTAGCACTTTCTCTTAATGGCCAAAATCTAGTATGTGATTAGAGTCATTAGACAATTATATAGTAAAAGGAAATTTATAAAAGCTTTCTAAAATTTTATTTTCTCTAATTATTTTATTTTATTTTTCTATATATTAAATTGAAAAATGTGGAACCAATTAAGGTTTTATTTTTCATATTCTTTTCGTTTTCCATCCTTTTAAATAAATTTAAAACTGTTTAATATTGACATACAATTATTTACTTTAGCGTCATCACATTGTATTACTTTATTCCTAGAAAAATCTCATGTTTTCTTCATGAAAAATGATATATCCTCCTACTTTTTCCTCTTACTTCATCCTTCTACTTACCACAAGATGACATGTGGAGTCCACTAATTCTCTTTCCTCACCTCATCAATTGATTTTGACACTTGTATTGATCTTGTGAGTAGGAGGATAAGTAGAAGGATGAAGTAGGAGGATATATCATCTCTCTTTGTTCATTTAATTAATTTTCATAAAAATGTTATTTATTCCTTTTGCTGATGTTGTAACCGTATTATTTGACTCACGTTATCTATACGTAATATTGTTAATATTGACTATGGATTATATTAAAATTAAAAATACATAAACGTTAATAACCAACATTACATTTGTAGTAAAGTATACTTTAGGGTTTAGATTATTAAAATTATTCAACTTGTTATGCTTTGTTATTGTGTTTATTGGACGTTAAAATTAATTTTCTATTGTGTGTATGAAACATTTAATTTGTCACTATTGACTATTGTGTATATTAAAATTTCTATTGTATGTACTAAATCTATATATTTTTTCCATTTTTATGTAATCAACATACATAAAATATCGAAAAATTAAAATTTTAATACACATAGTAAAAACTTTTAAAACTTTATACACATAATAGTAAACGTGACAGTTTAAATTCATTATTAAATACAGCAACATGTCAATTATTTTTATAGATTTTTGAATGAAAAATATAAAACTTTTTAAAAATAATAAAATAGACGTTAACAACGCAAACCAATCCGTGTGATTGGGTTACGAGGTTTAAAGATAATAAAATAGAGAATGTAAGTAAAATGGGAGGTTTGGTAATGTTGACCGTTGACTAAAGTCAAAGAAGGAACAGCTAAGTAACAGCTGGGTGTGAAAAACAATGAAAGCACAAAGTACAAACAAGTACTTCATCTTTAGGCTGACAACCAACATTTAACCTTCAAGTACTCCCCGTAACCGTTAATTGTGGGACACATGTCCTACCCCTCAAGATGCTCTGCACTGTACTGTACTGTACTGTACTACTCCCTATGCCTATGGTACAATCATATTCATGTATTCCCTAACACATGCCCAATATCGTAATTTCCTCCTTCACTTACGTTGCAAAAACAAAATAACGATCTTTGTTTTAGAGGTGTCTCTCTTTAGGTGTGAATGTGACTGTTTGTACCTCTTATTTGTACAAGTTTATCTTCTGCCATTTATTTAATTTATATAATTATATGATATGTGCTAAAAAAATTGTAACCGATAGCCGTCGAGTCGGAGGTGGGGGGAAGGGAGGAGTGGTCTGGCGGGGAAAGAGGGGAGCAGGTCGTGTGGTGGTTCTTTTAGCAACAACGGTTCCAGCTAGATCCGTCTTTGAGCGAGAGATATCACCGGTTACAAATGCACCATTTTTCTTCGACCATATTGCAACAAAATATGATTAATCGAGTATTAATTGTTTTATAAGATATTTAATCTTATTAATTACACACACATGTATATTCATTCTATAATATAGATCATGTTATAAATCATATACATAATTTTTAACCATACATATACACGAAACTATAATGAATGAAGTTTCAAATTTTATACATTTGTATATGGTTTTATATAAAAAAAATACACGAGTCATATATTTATATAAAATTTTTACGTTCACTCCATTTAACATCGCATGAAGGCCCGAATACACATGTTCAAATAAGAACAATATTATACATATGCGTATTTATGTAAGATTATTAGTTCACAGTTTCACACAGTGCAATTGTAGGATAGAGTTTCAGTATTACAATTACACTCCTTAGAGTAACTCAAATATCATCATAAAAAAGATTTAATAAGATAATATAACCCATAAGATACATAATTTTACAAGAAATACTGCAGGTGCATTGCACCATACACCAAAGAACCACCAAAACAAGACTCAATGATAACCACCACAAACAAATTAGATAGATGCCATTTCAAGTTTCAATAGCTAGACAAGGATATTGAATCCACCTTTGATAATCAAACTTACTTTTAGAAGACCTAGAAGAAATTTAAAGAGTTGAGATGCGTTGAATGCTCGGGAAAATATCCTCATTCTTCACCTTTTCCTTAGCCGATCCTTCAGCATGTAGTACTCGATTATGCACTGCCATATCGACCATAAAGAAGGGATAGTTACTGTTATGCAAGTCTAATGAAATAGCAAAGGAAATAGCCGAAGAAAGTCCCCCAATTTCAGCATCTCCAATGAGTTTATTTTAGGACCCGAGATGTTCCACCATCCCCATATCTTTCTCCACAACGCCTCTACTTTATGGCAAGAAAAAAACAATGATCACATGCTTCATCTTGGGTTTCACATAACACACAAACCTTTGAATCCATTGCAACCCCCTAAGAAGATAAATTCATCCTAGTAGGCAGTGCATTGCTACAAAGTCGCCAAAATAAAACATTCACTTTCTTTGGAACTTAAGGATTCCACTGGCTTTTCAAAACAACTTTCGTGTTAGCCAACGGAACCTATTTTTGGATGAGTGATGAGCGTTTTAGCAATATCTATAATCGGGTTCGGGGACCGAGGGATATCTCCATCCTTAGTTAATTCCTGGATTCGATGGTCAAATCGAGTTCACGTACCAGATTCCTCATCGTGTACCGGTTTTTTGTCATCCATAATACCGATCAACCTTAAGTTTAACTTATTTTTAATAAAATATTTTAACTTATTTTCATTTAAGTAATAATTAGTTCATAAGATATGGGTGGTAGGCCTGAGAATAGTGGCAATGACGTTGGTTCTGAACTGTGGCGGCAGCAGTCTTTAAGGTGGTGATTATGCTTGCTGGTTGATGATGGTGCCAGTGCCCGGAGGTTGTGATGGTCGGTGGTGACGATGTCAGTGTTGTTGGAGGTGGTGATTAATGGGGATTGGTTTTGGCAGGCGGTGGTTAATAATTATGATGAAGGCAGAGGTGGATGTAGTAGTGACGAACTTGGGGTGTGGTGGTTGTGGCTGGTGGCGGCAGCTAAAATGGTGGCAATAAGTGGTAATGGTGGGAGATACACACTTTTGAATCTGTTACCCTTAAATTTATTGATGGCTAAGAATTGGTTATATTTCAATCAACCAAACAATATGAATAACTAATATTAGCAACTTTTAAGGATCTTCATTAATAAAATTGCTTAATTCTAGTATAAACTAATAAAAAAAAAGTTAATTTACTATCATTTAGACATTCTACTCTAACATATACCATAGCAAAATTTTAAGAGTCTTTATTAGTAAAATTGCTTAATTCTTGTATAAACTAATAAAAACAGTAATTTACCATCATTTAGACATTCAACTCTAACATATAAAACAAATATCAATAGGTAAAAACTAATTTAATCGTCTAAGTTTTACATCATTTTCGATTTAACTATTAAAGTTTTCTTTAATGGTTTAAGATTAAGGTTATGTTTACCTTCTACCTTAACCCCTGTAACATGCTAACACAAGTTAATACATCCAAACACCCCATATCTCTCTTAATACCGTGTCCATACACATTTTTCCTTTAACTCTTATCACCATTTCACCCAAACACCCCTCACTCATAACGCTGTCACGACCATACCCTCCCTCTATCTTTTTGCCGGCTCCACAAATCGAAGGCGGTGAACCACCGGCATCGGTCATATCGTCCCACTTTTCTCTCTGCAAACCACCACAGCCTCGATGTAGTTCAGCTCGTTGTTTTCTATGAATCGAAGGTGAGGGGTGTGGGAGGATGAAGATTGAGATGATTTTTCGAGGATGAAAGTTAACCGCCACTGTCTTCTTCATCACCACCGCCGCTGTCTTCCTCCTATCATTCTCCCATCAACTGATTCTTGGGTTTTTGTCAATTGCGATTTTTGGGTTTTTGTTAAGATTCTTCACAAATTTGGGTTTTTGTCAACATTTTTCATCGATTCACAAATTCATCATCACATAGTTGTTGTTCATCATAGATTTGCATTTGGGGAGAAGTTCATTTAAGAATCGTTCTTAATGCAAGAACAGCGAGAACCATATGTAACCATCATTAATGCTCATTAATGATAGAGTTATTTTGGTTATTTATATATTTACTTAACCATGAATTGCGTTTGGGTGGATGAGCCATTATTTAATGAAAGCTTGATTTTCCTAAATACCCCTGTTCATAATGGAAGATTAAATCAAGAAAGAAAAACAATTGAAACAGATGAACTCTCTTATTGAACAAAGGTTTTTCATCACAGCCTACCAATTTACAAAAGAATAGAAGAACTCAATACCGGAAGAATTGAGATATACGTCCTTCTTATAAAGAAAATAAGAAGATACCAACTTCATCCCTCATGTAACAGAATATAACAATATCAGTCCCTCAACTAACTAACTCAAGAATATTGTAACTATTAATGAGTTATTAATAAACCTTAATGAGTCATTAGTATTATACCCATTGATTTAATTTAATCAAGAGACAATATTGATTCTCAAGGTTCTCGGAATAAAAACAATTCTCTTTCTCCTTTAGGTTTGAATATTCGATTCACAAATCATCATCACATATTTGTGTTGATTTTTGCTTTTGTTATTTATCACAGATTGTGTTCCGTGTTTGTTTTTGTTCATCATCATAGATTTGTTTGATTCAACAAGAATCTTTAATCTTCATTTGCTTAGCTTCTTCTGGGTTAGATTAAATAGAATTAAAACCTTTTCCGGGTTAGATTGAAGATCAAGAATTTAAAAAAAAAAATTATGCATATTACAAGCTAAACAAGTTAAAGGTAATAAAATAGGTTAATTCACAAAACAAAACAAAACTGGATGGTTTAAATGATAACTAAATAACACTTTAATGCTAAACGATTTAATAAAATTTTTAATAATTAAACCGAAAATAATGTAAAACTTTAATGATTAAACGATTTTTAATCCATAACAATACATCAACATCATTCGTCTAGGCATGACACTTTATCCACAAAAACACGCCCTAAAATAATATATTCCAATAGATTCGGTCATTTAAAAACCGCTAGTGGAGCAATTACAACAACAACAATAAAGGATAAACGGTCATTTTAGCAGTTAAGATCTAACATACAAGTCTTGAGGCCAAAATATTTACAAGTCAACATGACCAAAATAGCTTCAATTCAACAACTGGTTACCAAATATTACCATGGTGCATGAACCTTTTTCTGAAACTCAGTCTCATACCTCTCAGCCTTTTCTTTTAGATCACCCACAACCCCAGCAATCTTTCTTTTACTTTCCTTCAACTCTACCAGCTTTGCCTTTAAAATCTTAATCTCATGTGAAACCCGGTTTTGTTCCTCTTTAACCTCCACATATTTTTTTGCATCTTCTGATTCAAGCGCAAGTGTCATGAGTGTACGTATCCTATCGCGTAGAAAACCGACTTTCATGCCCATAAGCTCAAAAGATTTCAGGGAACTATCCCATACTTCAAATTCTTCCTTCCCTGTGGTGAGCTTGCAGTTCTTAATTGCATTTGCAATGTTTACAGTTTCGCCAATCATACCCGCCACCAATTTGTAATACAGGCCTTTGGGAATGCTATCATGAAGGAATTGTTTCTTCCCTATACAGAGATCAAAGTAATCCTTTCGGATTTCTGCTAAAAGCTCGGAGTCGATGCATCGTTTATTGACCATTATGTGAAAGTCTTTGAAGGTTTTGACTTCTTTTAATGAAAGATTTGGTTCAAGAGAACCTCCTTGAATTTCTGAATCAACCATAGAATAGTCCACTGGGTAGCTGCTGAGCTGGGTAGGCAGCGCTTCAGACTTTTTGTGCTTCTTTTGAGCTACGCTCAAGGGAGAACTCGAATGCTTTCTTCCTTTCGATTTAGACTTTGTCTTAACAGTTGCTGTGCGGGAACTAGCTGAATTAATATAAAAACAAATAAACAAGTGGCATAACATACTTGCATCTAGAGGTGGCAAAATCTTCTATACATAAGTCGTGACAAATTTTAGCATAAGTTATGTCATATCAATTATAATAATAAACTAAATTTTTTTGAATAAAAAAATTTAGGAGGTTTTACACATTAAAAAGACCCTTTGCACCAACTCGACCTGTTCATCTCAGTTGAACCATACTTTCTAAATTCTTTTTCTTAATTATACTTTCTTCTATATTGTTAACATTTTTGACCAATCAGAGAAAAAATTAACCAAATTGAGCCTTTTATAAGTAAATTGTTCAAAAATTATACCTCCAGTTGCAAATTGCAATGATGATCTTTAACAAACCTGGATTTGTGTGCTCGGTATGTGTGTCATGGCTTAAGAGGCTCTGAGCATCATCAACTTCTTTCGAATCGTTTGCCCTAACTATATAAACCTATATATATATATATATATATAT
>JAUEJL010051724.1:0-20667 GCA_032274825.1 Drosophyllum lusitanicum
GTAAACTTCCACTCACCTCAGTCCACAATCGCGTTTGCTCAGTTGTCTAATATCACTGAGTCTTCGTAGTTCCTGAGAACACAACAAACTGAAATCAGTCTTGATTCGTAAATATATCTATTCACATATATTTATATCTCCAATACTTGAAAACAACTTAATATAATCATACAATTAATAATCCAACTTATCCCAAACAAATACAATTAAAAACAAGTAATCTTCTTGAACAGACCCGGTCGCGCCGCGACGCTATCGGATTTCAAATCCGGGATTCAACTATCGGATTTGAGTGTCGGATTTCAAAAGAATCGGATTTCAGGGTCGGATTTGCAAATCTCTCGGATTTCCAAGGTCGGTTTTGGAAACTTGCGGATTCCTTACATTCCGATCAAACTATCGGATTTCTACAGGGTCGCGCCGCGACACCTTAAAATCTAGCGCCGCGACGTCGGATTTACAGTCCATCTTCTTCCTTTTCTCGGATTTTCAGCCACCACAAAATTTTATAAACATTGCTAACATCACTTTTCTTCAAACTAAACTCATATATATCATATATCATGTATATAAAACATTATGAACACCTTTTTAATCAATCAAAACAACAAACTATCAAAACCCATTTCACTAATTTCTTCATGAACTATCAATGGTGTTCAAGCTTTATACATGCAACTTCTTACAAAATTAATCATGAATCATATACAGAATCAACAAGAAACACTTACCCAAATTTTATCTTGATTTATCAATTCTCAATTTGTCACTTGGAGATTTCAAGTTTTACTCTTCTTGTTCTTCTTTTCATCCAGAGAAAAACACATACACACACACTTCACTTTCTTTCCAAAATGAGCAGGTGATTACAAGTAGCTTCATATACACACACGTGTTCCCCTCAACATAAAAGGTGGTGACAACACACCCTACATACACAAGTCTACACATACATGCTTACATAACATACTAACATTCACATACATAACATGCATATTAAATTCTTTTCTGCCATCTACCAATAACACACACACACACACACACACATATATATATATATATATATTTACATATTTATCCAATTGATTAATTAATTAATTAATCCCTAATAACCACTTAACCAAATAAATGCAATTTAACACCAATACGTACGCACTGCTAACCCGCTAATCAACTAGCCCGGGTTTGCGGGTGTTACAAAATGTGTGTTAGTAGATATAGAGGTATGGTTGGGTAGAAAACACTTATTCGTAGAGAACATTACACAACAAATAAATTGGAAAATAAAAATTTTGAATCTCCACCCTCACGTTGGCGATTAACAGACCGAGAAAAAGTCAAATTCGCCATCTTAAATCTATATTTCAAGATTAGTTTCAAACTGTTAACTTTTTAATCCAATAAATTACACCGTTAGAATAAGTATTTTACACTCTTCACAAAGAAATTAGTCTTGGCCTATTTTAGAAAAGAACAATTTGTATGCATGATGCATACAAATCACCAATGTTGAATAACATTGCATCTACATCCCACGTATATGTAAAATAAAAGGAGTAGATGAAGTAGCCAAGATCATGTGGAAACAAAAGATACGTATAAATGAATCCATTAGTTTGTTAAGCTAAATTGTATGCATACAATCATACAAGTATACAACTCAAATAGTCAAATGTATTGCATACAAGTAAAGGAAATTTTGACAAAAATGCTTATCAATTGCATAATTCGATTTACAATAACAAAAACCGAGTTACAAATAAAGTTACAGAAATCGATATACACAAATCAACTTAGAAATCTAAAATTGATTGACATGAAGATAGTGATACCTCTGTTGCCGTCGAGTACAGTGCGCCAGTGTTGACATCAAAGCGGAGAGACACCAATCGACAATAAAATCAAGGCATCTCTCACGATGGAAGTTCAAATATACGCATCTCTTCTAGTGGAACTTGCGATAACGAGGAAGAATGGGTCCTCATCGGATGTGAAATGAGATTGGGGACTGGTGAGTAACAGATGTCGGTAAGGTTAGTTGTTGGTGCAAATCAAACCAAAATCCCTAGAAGGTTGGCGATGGTGGTGGTTGAATAGGTTCGAACGACGGCGATGATTGCGGTGGTTAGGGCTTCTTAAACAAGCAGAGACGATGATGATGCAAATCAAACCAAAATCCATAAAAGGTTGGCAATGATGATGGTGTTGAATAGTGATATGATCTAAAATTCTATGATTAAGAATCATCGAAGAATTAGAAGCAATTCACCTACAATCTCTAAGAATTAGAACAGAGATTGAAGATGGAGTGTAAATGGGTTTTATTCATATGAACCGAATCACCGATAGAAGAGAATTAGAGAGTAGGAACATGGATGTTATACAATTTCAAGACTAACTAATACAAGTGAGAGCTAATCTCTTTTATAGACAAATAGTTGAAAGTTGTTAGCTTGAGTAGGTTATGTAACTTCCTAAATGGCACATAACAAATAGCTTCCAATGACGATGATGGGGGTGGTTAGGCCTTCTTAAACAAGCAGCGGAGAGGAGATAACACCATCTTAGATCGAAGAGAGAGAAATCGGCGATGGCTGGGTGAGTTACGGACGCTCTCAGCGGCAAAGATGAATTTTGGGAATAAGCAAAATTAAGGCTGGCAATTTGGGTCGATTCATGTTAACGAGTTCGTGTCGGTTTTGTTTCGACCCATTTATTTTTATGCCGGGTTTGGGGTCGTGTCGGGTTCAAGTCGTGTTTCGTGTCAACCCATTTCGCCAAAATGTATTCGGGATTTTTTTTCGATTTTCGTATACGATTTTCATTTTCAATTTTTCTAATTCCTTGTTTACTTCGATATGAATTTCGAATATGATTTTCATTTAGATTTTAACTTTAATATTCAATATTCGTTTCGATTGTATTTGAAAACTTTGGATACAAGGTTTGTTTCAGTTTAATTAGATATTTGACTTTATATTTTTATTCAACTTGTACAAAAGAATATACCAAAAAATATAATCTATTACGCTTCTACCAAGTACCAATAAATAATATTATTAAACAACCAATAAAATTAGAATAGTACACCATTAAATACCGTTACAAAGCTAATCCAAAATATTAAAGTACTTCATACCAAGTAGACAAATGTTAAAGTGCCAAAACCATATAGTCAAAATAACAAGTATCAAAATGATGTAATATTATTTTAGCTTTAAATCTTTTATTGTTTATTTAAGTTTTTAACTTTTATTTGTCGGGTTTTATTACCTCGGATGTCACTCCCTTATTTGAATTCACAATCTCCTCTTTGAAATTTAAATTTTAAAGATTAATATTTTTTAATTTTACCCTTATACAGGTTATTTTTGGGTTGTTATGCTGACCCTAACCTGATCCGTTTATTTTCATGTTAAGAATTGCCGGCTTTAAGCAACATCGAGATTCAAGAATTCTACACAAACAACGTTAATAAGGAGAGAGAAAGAGTGGGTAAGTGGGATTGAATTTTTGTAATTCTAAAATGCTCTCTTCTCACAGATTAATATATGAAATGTGGCTTCCTATGGAACTTCAGATTAAAAGGGATCAACGGTCACCAAGTATTCTTCATGTTGTGTAGTTAGGAGGTGTTCTCCATCGATCCTAACTAGTAGACATAAATGCAATTACCAAAGTCTTTTTTGTACGATTATGTAGCTAAAAAATAAACTTCTTATATATACGCTCTAACATATTTAAAATAAAAAATAAAAGACCGAGTTGCCGGTGTAGTTGATACTGCGACACAAACTTTAACCATATGAATGTAAAACAAAGTATAACAAAAGAAAAATGTAAACAAAACTATAATTACATCAACTTCTGTAACTTCCTGAGATTCAGATTCTACATAAAACTACAATCAGATTAATTATGAACAGATACCTCAACGCCTGTTCTGGCTTCTGAAGCAGCTTCGAGGAAGGAAAAGTTAAGAGCGCAAAAGTTCACTTGCCAAAGAGGGATTAACTTCTCAATTTCTTATGGTGTAGTTCACCAGGACCATTTTAGGCCACTTAATTTAGTGGGTTTAATGAGAAGAGTGATAAATTCCAAGTAGTCTAACTGAGGATCTTTGGTAAGATATCATGTAAGGAAGGAAATGAAAAGTCTTGACATTTTGAGTGATATCGACGACTTTAAGGTTTGCCTCTTGTGCAACCGTAAGAAAACAATTGAAGGTGTTGATATTCCGAACCACAGAAGCTATATATGCAACAGGTTGGGTCATTCTTGCAAGCACAAACTCTTTATATCTGCTGTTACTATCACTACCTAAAGGATCATCTTGGCCATTGCTTGGATTGATGTCATTGGGCACTATAGATCCCTCAAATCCATCTCTATGAGGAGAGTTTGACTTTTTTGTGGTCAAAAGAGTGGCAATTACACGAACCAGGTGTGGAATACATTGTGGATCATAGATTACATCTGCACCCAACCTGTGCATACATTATTCATCAATGAAAATATGAAATTGAAAAGAATTAAGAGGGAGGGATTACTTTAAGTACGTATACAAGTGCTTACACAATGTCTGGCATCAGGCCTTGAAGATCGCTCTCGAGTGCAGATTCCCAAGGTAGATGTAAGCAGTCGAACTGGAGCAACAAACAAGTCAAATATAGTAATACACAGGCACACAAGGCTTGTTTTTTACAAGATATAAACAGGGGATGCATGATTATTTTAGCCGGTTTTGTAGTTGATCAATATAGATTTTTGCCTAGTCTTTTAGTTTATCTTATTGGTTTTGTAATTAATTTATTAAGTAATGAAGTAAATAGGCCAGACAGACTCTGGAGCTTTTCACTGTCCAAATGGTGAATAATTTTTTGTTAGCTAATTACTATTACTTGTAAATATGTATTACCTATAGGTGTATATTTATAATTTTTCTATACAAAAGGGATTTCCTGCTTTAGCAGGTTCCTAGGAAGTCGAGCTATGCTCTAATCTACAAGAGGGAGTTGAGCAATACAACAACAATCATATCCAATCCTAGCTGAGTGGGGTATAGGGAGGTATAATGTAAACAGTCATACAATCATACCTCTATGGAAGTAAAGAGATTGCTTCCCTAGAGAGTAGAGACCCTGGGCAGGGTGAGTCAAGCTATAGGTATGTAAGGTTTGTTCACACAAGCTGCACAAAAATCAAGACGCGAGAGATGGGTCTCATCCCCAAGACGTGACAACTAAGAAGAATGCCTTGAATAAGGCTAGTTTCTAGTTTTCTACTCTTGGTGTTCCAGTAAATGCAAGGTTTGTTCACACAAGCTGCACAAAATCAAGAAACATTCTGAAGCAGGAGCACCAAGCGTTGAACTCCTTTAGAGGTTAATCCACTCTTTACATTGGCTGGTTCAATTGGGTATTTGGAAAGAACTATAGAACATCTTTATAGCCCCTTTTAATCTGGACCTTTTCTTGTTGAATATTATATATTTGTTTTAAAATGTTTCTTGACGCCTTCTTGTGTTGTGGCAACAGGTTGAAAAGAACCTAGAGATAAATATAATATGTCGACAACAAAAAATAAACACAAAATTAAGTGAATGAAACCTCAGGAACCGACCATCTCAAGATGAGTATCAATATCACTAGGAAAACACGTCCAACAATCTTTAGTGACAGAATGGCATCATTCAGTGACAAAAATGCTGCTGAACTTATTTTCTTGCGATATTGATATAGATCTTGAGGCGGTTCGTTCTCATGTCTCATTTTTGTTTTTTTTTAATTGTTCCTTGCAGATATATTATATGTTATCCCAAGTATCTCTTTTACCCCATTTATTGTTCCCATGTCAAGAAGCATTCTTGTAAGATATACAAAACTCAACACTACTATATATTCAATTTGTCTCGTAATGGTTTTACCACAAACACATCTCAAGTGTTTCCAACATCTAACACAAACTAATTGACAAAGAAGCTTTAATTCTATGATCACACATGACTTATCAGTTAAGTTAGTTATAAAGTCGTATATTAAACATGTTTTGATAGTTTTGACCCATCTCTCATGATTTGGGGTCAGGTGCTCTATAATCATTTTAATACAATTTCCTTCATGAAATTAAAAATTCAACTGTGTGCATTTGACCAATTCTTAGGTCAAACTGTATGGATGAAAGTTCACCCAACACTGTGTGCATTCATATGGCTGAAACAGCAGTATCTAGCTAATGCCTAACTATTCAGATAGAAAATCTTAAAGTCTACTATTCACTTCATCCGCACCATTTCAGTTCACAAAGCCAGTTGCAAGTTAAGTTGGAAGCAAGACAAAAAGACATCACTTTTTGGTATTACAAGAAGGTCTAGAACATAACACCGAGAAGCATCACAATTGGAGATCACAAGTGAACAGTTCATAGTGGCTAGTGCAGGTTACATTTCATCAGCAAACAGCCATAGAAAGACTGCTAAAGCCTACTTCTTCTTGTTAAAAACAACACCAAATATTTTTTGCTCAGGTAAATCAGATGTCCCTCTTGTGAACAAGAAGGCCATGAAGAGACACAGTTCAGTCGTAAAGTGACCACGTCACTTTATTACTAATTTTACTTATTTTTAAGTATTCCTAGTACAATTTTTGAGTAATGGTAGTGTGGTAAAACAGACAAGATAAAACCATCAATAATGCAACTCACCTTGCATGGATCCTTCGGCATGCTTTCACTCAAACTAACATGAGTACTTATGTGATTTAACTCCAAGTTAAGTTTCAAATTGTCCAAAGTTGATAGGTCACCATCGGTTAGAACCACCTGCATTAGTTTTAAGGTATTAGCAATAGCAAGGTATATGATGGAAATCATCATAAATATATGGAGGTGCTATTGCATTGTTGTTACATATAAGATGCTTGATTCCTGAAGGTAAACTTCACAAGAGAAAACACAATGAAATCTAGGAGCACGAGAAACTTGCCTTCAAAGGTTTCACGTGTGCCAGACATATGCCAACCAAACCAACACCTGATCCAAGCTGCTCTAATAGATAAAGACAAACACAGAAATAAAATTACTGTAGGTACTTGGCAATGGCAGTTTCCTATTGTAAATTTGCAAGCAGGTAGTAGGCCAAAATAGGTATTAGAGAACATGTAAACCTGCTACAACCTAGGATTTTTCTATTTTTTCTAATTAACACATTTTCTTTTTAATTACAACTTGCCAGACTCCTGGAACATTGTTGTCCTGCACAAGCACTTCCATGAGGTCAAGAGTTTTTGCATGCACGAAAACATAACCTAAATGCCGCAGGTTATCTCAGATAGTTACATTTCATGTATGTAAGAATTAAGTCTGAAACAGAATCCCAAGATACAAGAACCAGATAAGCACATTATTCAATATCTTTCGTTCGCTTTAAAAGTCACCATTAATTAAAGCCGGCTGACCAAGAAATTAGATATATCAAGAAAATGAATATTTAAGAGACAAGAATTCAAAGAAAATTCTGTTAATATGAGGAAAGTACACAAACAAACTATTTTAGGTTGTATGTAATATGTACAAATGTACAATATGATACGTGGGCATTTCATTCAATTTGTAAAGTGCATATGAAACATATGAAGGATGCTAAAATGCTAAATGTGATGTTTCATCTTTTAAAGTTATTCTATATAGCTTTGTTGGTCATAATCAAACACAATATAATCTTAGACAAAATTATTGCAATGCCTAAAAGTACATAGTCACAAATATGTGCAA
This sequence comes from Drosophyllum lusitanicum, assembly GCA_032274825.1. NCBI lineage: Eukaryota > Viridiplantae > Streptophyta > Magnoliopsida > Caryophyllales > Drosophyllaceae > Drosophyllum > Drosophyllum lusitanicum. The sequence continues at coordinate 7,771 of JAUEJL010051724.1, forward strand.
TAAACCATTCAAATAGCCTTCTTGGACGCATAAATGTAATCATATAAAGATCCTAATTTGTCGTGCCATAGATAGGCAAAAGACAAACAGCCAAATGGAAAAACAACTTCCATTTATTGAAACAGGAATTATTTTCAGAGACATAACTTTACCTCAAAACATGACTTCGTTGAGAATAGTTCTGGACAAGAAAGAATGAACTCTGATAAGAACAGGCTTGAGGGCCATATGGAACAACTGCACATACCACCACAGGTTACACTTTTTAGTGTTCCACGCTCGCGTTGCAATACACATAATGCATGTCAACAACAACAACAACAACAATACCCAATCCCGCCCGAGTGGGTATGGGGTGGGTAGACTGTAGACAAGCATGCCTATATTCGAGAGTCAAGAGAATGCTTCCCTAATCACCTTCGGCTTATCAAGTGTCATTCTAGTGTTGTATAAAGATGGTACTTTATGATAATAAGGTATATCCCGCCCGAGTGGGTATGGGGTAGGTAGACTGTATAAAGATGGTTATCTTATATACTATTATTATATATTTTATCACTCTCTTTTTCTTTTTCTTTGCCTTTTGAATTCAAAAATCCAAAAACCCAAAAATATAAAATCAATCATTGATTTATCTAAAGAAATAAAAGAGTTTTAAGGATTTAATCAACCAAAGTTTGAACAACATGGTTACCAGGAAATTCATGGATAGGACTATAGATTTTATTTAATATGAATAACGAAGAACAAGATGATTTGAACAACATGGTTACCAGGAAATTCAAGGATAGGACTATATGAATAACGATTTAATATCAATCATTGTTCACATAGTAACTTCATTGTTTGTAATTTAGCCTATGACAAATAGTTAAGTGTTTCTTGTTGTTGCAACTGTCCAAGATCAAGGATCTTTATTGTATATTAACTCATAATAACTAGGCCATTAGGGCAATCCAACACCAAGTGGAATTAAAAAGAAACTTCCCACGTTGAATTCACATTGTGTTGTGGTAGTGGATGCAGCTGTATGCATAATAGGCTTAAAAGCAACACTGCAATGATATAATATCACTGCGAATAGCAATAACACCTACCCTGTATCTCCTTCAAGCATGTTAAGCGAGCAATGAAGAGGTACAACTACTTTCCTTGGACTTTGGCATACTTGGGCTTCAACATGATCTTCACAAGAAACCAAAAATGAGATGCAATATTTGATTACAAATGGAAATTGAAATTTGTAAATTGATGTATCATTCTTGACATAAACTTACCAGTTGGATAAACAAATGAAATTTCCCGAACGACCCTCGAGCCTCCCTTTGCTAAATCGTCGTCCTTTTACATATAACATATCATATATGCATGAAACTCCTTTTATTTTATTTTTTCTTATGCAACAGATGTAAAGTAAAATCAAATAACCATTTGTGTACCTTCAATGAAATCATGTAAAATGAAAACTGTTCATAAAGTTCGTCAGTAACAACGTCACCTGCAGATTCAATTTCAAGAATAACCTTCTTAAGGAAGGATTTTATGTATGCTGTGTGACATTTTCCATCCTGCAATGTGAAATTAAAACCAAAAAAAAAAGAAATTGTAAATCATATTAAGAGGTAGCCGGTCCTTCAGTGATGTAAATACTTGGCTACTTTTATGCAGTCTTTAGTCAACAACAGGCTATTTATGCTTATTGCTTGCATACTTAATATTTAATAGAGCCTGAGTTTTCTAGTTTATTGGTTATATGTATTTTGTTTCTTGAAATAATTATCTTCCATCAAGAACCCATCTAAATTCCTTATACACTAGTTGCTTCCTCTCCTCTCACTTTAAATTAACTCAACACTAGTATCCCCCACCTTTACAAACAGCAATCAATTTGATATGAAACCAATCACTGCAATCCTGAGACGCCTTTATCAGGTGTATATGTACATTGTGATTTTGTATAACTATGTGTTGTTGACATGTTCTTGGATTTAAATTGTTATCCTCATGCTTTTTTCCCTTTTTTTTTTGGCTCAACAAGTCTACTTGTAATTTATTGGGCCGAAAAGGTATTTCCAAGGGTAGCCAGATTCGTTTCTTGATGCGGATACTTTGTATCCTGTATTAGGTTTCAGCAAGAGCAAGCTTACAACAATCAACCAAAGATTAATGGAGACGTGTTTGGATATTAATTCTGAGGTTTAATGAGAATTTACAATCCTATATAATGATATTTTCTTAAAAAAATTAGTAGTAAACGGAAAAAAAGTATCACGGATAAGAAACTCACTGCTCTGCTAATACATTGGTCGCAAATGAAATTCTGAACACTCTCCGTGATTGCACCTCCACCACAGTCCCTATGGTTTCATTAGATTCAAGCATATTTATCCAGACGAAAAAACATTAGATTAGAAAGAAAAACAATCAATACCCTGGGGCGTAAATTTCTTTTCAGGCAGGGTGAATTTGACGAAAGTGAGGTTCAGTAGGTTAATGGCTTACCTGGAAATGGAAATTAAGGAATCAGATGGTTCCATGGCCAGAAGTGCACAAAGCAGGTGGAGCCATGGAGGACGGATTGCATCAGCATCAGTACAACTCGCTTGATTGAACATCATCAGCTCGTTTTGCACTGCTTCAACTCAAACTCGCTGCAACTTATTTTCGTTTGGGGTTTTAGAATTTTACGATTAAACCTTTCTGATTTTTTTGTTAAGGGGTGACTGGCTGTAGAGCTTTACTTTTTCTAAGCTATTTTTGAAATTTTTTTTTTAATAAGTTTGATTTTTTTTTAATTCTAAGTGTATTAAGCTTATAGGAAAATGATATGCCTCATAAACATCACCTTATCTAGGTATTATTATATTACATACTACTTAAACTATCATAGCACATAAATTACTAAAAATTCTCTTATTTAAGTGATATACAAGTGTAATAACACCTAACTTAGGTGTTGATGACAACCCTTATAATTTCTCTTAAAAGTAACGGGAGTGGTCGTACTACATGCACATATGGCAATCTGGAATAAAAGGGAACACCACTCCTCATTACTCTGAAATCTTGTGGTAAGTAGGGTTCTGGAGTGAGCCATCGCACGAGAATGGAAGAGAAAGAAGAAAAATAAGGTTGCACAGTAAGAGTGAATGAGAGAAGAAAAATTATATATTTTTAATTAGAAAAAGTATGTGAATGAAAGATAACCATTGTCGGGGTATAAAATATAAGAGAAGGGAAGTGTTTTGACAAAAAGATGAGATTTATAAGTCAAAAAATACAGTTAATTAAACATTTAAGTTAAACTTATAAGTTTTTAAATAGTTAAAACTTATCTACCTACCTAATAAATAAAAGTAAGGTATCGTTTGTTTTTTACAAAAAAAGTCTCTTAATTTTATTCTATAAGAGGTTTTACGAAATTTGTTTTTGAATGAACTAAAGATTACAAACATCTAATAACTTTTAAACGTCAAAAACACATTAGCACCTTTAAGAATTTTACCATAGATCCAAAACTTGCTCAAATAGTCCAATAAATTCGATACAACATTGATGGTCCGGTGACAATGGAGGTGACAAAGAACATCAAAACACATACAATGTGTTTTGAAGAACTTACACCATGCGTCATAATTTTGCTCGTCTAAAATAAAAGTTAGGAACAAAAGTTTTAAGATTGGTGTGTCGTATGCGTTATCATAGGCGACATATAAAATGCATATAAATATCTATATGATATTACGATAGTGATTGTGATCGTTTAAAACTACCAAATGATAAAACAAGTTAAGTTTACACAAGTTATAGAGAAGAAACTATGTTCTAGAAACATAAACATAAAAATGATGCAATGTCCCTATCTTCAAACCTTAATGAATTTTTTATAAGACTATAAGAGGCATAGAAATGCAATATTGCAAATTTGCAATGCCCTTAGAAAGCAAAAGGTGGTAACACCCTTTTACACCCATCACACTGTCACGTCAATTTTTTCTTTCACCACTCAACCCACCACTTAGTTTCGTAATGGTTACTCTCAACCACATTAAATTTTGGGACCTATATATTACCCTACTAACCAATCAAAATTAAAACAAATAAATAAATGGTCTCACACATTCACTACATCACTACCACTTAAATGATAGTCACCACACACACTCTTCCACCACACGAATTCACACCCACCACACCCTCTACCACCCTCCCACTCCTTCCTCTCTTACCATAATGAAATTTGACTTTTACATAGCGACTTTTGACTTTTGACTTTTGAGCATTAAAACATTAATTGACCAAGAATATTATTATTTACGATTGCGATACTTGGTGGCCTAAGTAAAATGTTGGTGTGGATCAACACCAGTGTAGTATGATCCCAATTCCTGTTTTGATGCCAATGTTGAACCCGATGCGCACAAACCCTTTAATTTCGCTCGTCACCAGTGCTCTGTAACCAAATCGAAGCACAAAATCTGCCTTGTTTTTCCTTCCTTCTTCTCAAATTCAGAAGGGAGGAGAGCCTGTGAGATTCTGCAAATTCATCTCCGTTTGTTGAAGTCGATGGCTGATCGCGCCGATCCTTCTCCTCTTGTTGCACCTTCTATCATCACCGAACCCAGCGAGATTGACTTAGAAGCCGGTCCTGGCGAAGAAATTCAGTGCCGAATTTGTCTCGAGACTGATGGTAGTTCTTATTTTAATATCTTGCTCGTAATTCAGTTCTAAATTTGGTTAATTTGCTATCTGCGATAATCTTTGGTTTTAGTCTAAGGTTTTTGCTTTCATAGTTCGAAAATCAGAGTAAATGTGTCGGATTGATGCAATTTTACGAGTGTTAGCTAATATGACCAAACTAGTGTCGTGATTGCTGTATTTGTTTCACTGTTACGATGCTAGGGTTCATATTAAGATTGGGATTATGGTACTTGCTGGAACGTTATGTGCGCTTTAATAGGCATTGTCAAAATTGATCATTATGTTGGTTTTAGAAGCTTCTTTGGCTTCTTTCGTATGTTCTTTTATTTATTGTTACTTCTGTTCAAATAAGTGTGTTATTCAGTATAATTAGAAAGAAGCAAACTTAAATTGGTTAATGTTTATGGAACCACAATCAAGAAAGGATCTAGGATTAAAACAGCATTTAGGTCCATATAAGGGAAAATGACTTTCTTTTTAGAGTATATTGACACTTAAACTTTTTTTCAAAGAAATACGTCTTAGAGAGATTAACAAGATGTGCATGAAAGTTCAGCTAGTCATACCCTTGACCTTCCAATGCTCATGACTCGCTCAATTAACTGTACTCCCAATTCATGTAGAGGAGTTGACTCCGTAAAAAGTGTTGCTAATCATTCTAATCCAGTCTTTAGTGGCACAATGCAATTGTCTTGTTTCACATTCGACACTTCTCATACAACAAAAATCACAAAAAAAAGAAAAAAGAAAAAAACCTAACCTGAGGACAATAGCTGGTCTTTAGCTGCATGCAGTGTCTAATTGTCTAAAGATAAAGATAAGTAAATTTGGGCAAGGTTCCTGTGAAAATGTAATCCTTTGCAATACTTAGATAGTATATCCAGTTAATTGCTTTATTGCTGGCTATGAAAGAAGGGTTGTTATCATATTCAAATATGATACTCTGTAACCATAAGTAGTTTTCAACTTCAGTGGTTATGGAGTTTTTTATTTATTTAAAAATTTGACCTTAACTGTTTATTTGGTTTGGTAATTCTCGGTAATCTTTATCTTTCTGTTTGTTGCATCAGGCAGAGATTTTATTGCACCTTGCAAGTGCAGAGGGACATCAAAGTATGTTCACCGGGAGTGCCTTGATCACTGGCGTTCCGTGAAGGTAAACTTTGGATCTTTCTAATTGATCTTATTATGTAAACTAACAATAGTCAAGGAGAAAGTTAGTAAACCTAACTTAAATTTTTGGTCGAGATGCTCATCTTTAGTTAGCAACTCTCTTTTTTCTTCTAAATTCTGCTTTGTGGGTGCACTTTTCTATATCTATTTATGTTTTTGTTTAAGTAGCAGTTCTGGTTACTCTTCCTAGTACATGACTGGCTTTATCTGCAATGGTTTGATTACCATATCATCAATGTTAGACTCTGCTCTTATAGGATGTGAATCTTGATTTGCTCTTTCTTTAGAATCTTTACAGTCTTCTGCTGTTATTCCACTTTGTTTTGATATTTCATCAGAAAGAACAATATGTTAAGTAACTTCACCTTCTTGGTGATTCTTGCATTGGATAATGCTTGTCTTAAGTGCAAATGGCCTATCTTTGCGAGGCTCAACTATTAACTGGTTCAGTGGTGTGTTATAGATGTGGATCCTTTAATTTAACGTACACTTCGAGTGCGGTTAGTTAACTTTGTGGCATCTAGTTTCATGGACTTACTATTATGAAGTTCTTTGCGGCCTTAACAACGAACATTTTTTTTTGTCTTGATACGCTAAATAAACCTTAAATGGAACACTAGATATTTAGAAATTAGAATAGACTAAAAAGGATGAGAAATATAATAGCTTATTGTTTATATCTACCCCAAACATTGGATGCTAATAATGTCAACCCCCCCCCCCCCCTTTTCTTTTTATCGAAGCTCTGACCCCATTATTGAACACTCTGGATACCAGTACATTCATGGTGAATGCTATACTTTCGTAGAATGCTATGGGGCCTTTTAAGGTATTTCAGTCTTCATGGGAAATGTTTTATTAGCAAACCTCTAGCCTTGTATATGAACTCGAAGAACTTAGGTCGTCACACTTGTTATATCGCTGTCTGTTACTCTGTTCTTTATGCTTTTCTTATCTTCTAAGAGGTTATTGGTATAAAGGATTTGGCAGCTTTGTTTTGCATGTGATTCAATTAGACCAAAATGGGTGGTTGATCTTGGAATTGTGTGCATTGCTGCTCACATCAGTTCGTACTTAATTTGACTAGTTTGGGTGGCAGCCATAAAGTAAATGAAAAGGACGTTGACTGACTGGCAGCGTAAACAGAAACAGGGATTAAGTACCTGGTAAATGGTTTCGTTTATATCACCTGCTTCCCACTTTGAGGATTTAACAATGGTGCAAGGAGGTATTAAAGTCTAACATTGTATAACAGGGAGACCCTTTTCTATAGTTGCTACATCGCCTTGGTAAGAGAATATCCATTTGATAGGACAATCTTAAATTGGTAGAGACGTATTCGTTTTCAACTTGTCTCCTGATTTCATCGTTGTATTTTATAAATTTTGTTCTTTTGAGCAAGTTTAGGAGATTACTCGAGGAAAATGTCTGGTCATTTGAAAATAAGCCAATGATGTATATAAGTGGGAAGCCACTTTTTACAACGGGAGTGGTTTTAATAAATGCAGAACACAAGGCAAGGTACAAGCTGTGATAGGGTGCGATTAAAGAAATCAGCAGGTCACTACTTGATATAATTGCTATGAGTATATGTTTCATGGTATGTAGTAACATTCGTGATTGCAATTGGTACAGTATTTTGGTAAGTGGTACATCTGACTGCAGTATGTAGTCACGATCCAGATTAGACAGGGTTTATTATTAGATATGTTTTAATATTAGAAATGTTTATTTATTTAGTTGATATATTCAGATAGGGTTTATTTTAAATAAAGATTAGGAGTTAGAGTTATATTAGGAATAGTTTATTATCTTTCATTATAAATAGGTCATTAGGGTTGTCATTTTAGTATGTAGAATTATTGGTGGTTTTGAATTTTGATATCATTGGAGTGTTGGTTTACCTCTCGAAAGCAAACCATGGGAGAGACAATCGACCTCTCGAAAGTCGATTAAACTATCGTTTTATCTTTTCTTTTTGATTGCCAATTTGATCCGTAACATATGTTAAGCACATCTTTATGTAGTTCTATTTGTATGATGATATACAAGTGATTAAATTTTTAGCAAAACCGGTTTTTATATGGCAAATAACTAACACTGCCTCTCTGATGAGGCTTAAAGCCACAGAAAAATGGTTGATGGCGATGATCTGTTGGTATCTTAAAAAAATCTACATGTTTTTATTGCTAAAAAACCATTGTGCTTGTGCTTAGAAAACAACACTATACTTTGCAAGAATGAGTGATTTTCTACAAAATGCTACAAAGGTTTATTTGCGTTTCCATTTCCCAATATCTAAATTACTCATTCTTACTAGGGCACAATTTCTTTTGCATTTTCTCAAGAAAGATGAATAGATGATCTTAGTTGAACCAAAAAATCTAATAAAATTTTTGAAAAGAGTTAATCACTAAATATATATGCAGTACATGTGATCTTAGAAAGCTAAGAAATCTGGAAATTGTAACACTGTATAAGATTATTTAACTAAACTAGTGCAACTAGTTTTTATTCTATTTGTATATAGGTTGAAGTATTGATCACTGCAATGTATATTGAAGTAGATGTGAACAGTATAAGGAAATCATGTTTTCTATATGATGTATGATACGTCATTCACTTTGAGTATGCTTTCCACTTCTTCTCATACAATCTTTGGAGTTTGGAGGTCTCTACATCTATGTGTATCTTCTGATCTTGACATAAACCACTTGTATTTAACTCCCCTGATTTGTCAACTTGGTGTGCAAATAAATAGGAAAAAGAATTTCTATCATGAATCTTCATTAAGATGGAATCTTGCTCTTCGGTTATCAGATTGTTGTTGAGACTGTCTCCTCAATCATGTGAAAAACTACAGCAGATCTGCCGAGTGACTTGTAGTTTAGTACTTCATCTGGTGGTGCTTTTGTTTGCACTAGCATAGTCTGTGACCTCTTCAAGTTTACTTTCTTTTCATTCAGAGTTTGGTTACTAAACTAGAAATGTTGGTCAAATATGAAAGTTTTTTCCTTGTAAAGTTTAATTAAATTAGTTGTTTGCTACTGTTTAACTTGTGTTTCCTTAATGATTTCTGAATTCGCATGCAGGAAGGGTTTGCATTTGCTCATTGCACGACATGCAAGGCTCCCTATCATCTGAGAGTTCATGTTCTTGCTGATAGGAAATGGAGAACCATGAAGTTCCGTTTCTTTGTGACCAGAGACATTTTGTTTATCTTTCTCTCTGTGCAGCTTGTAGGTCTCGGTTTCTCTATTTTTAGATTGTTTTTAGTCATGAAGACTCTGTTAGCAAATTATACTGATCCATTCTCCTTATTCTGCATTACCATATCATCTGATTTCTTACAGGTGATTTCTTCATTGGCATATTTGGTGTACCTAGTTGATGGATATCACAAGTTTTGGCTTCGTCTTGCCTGGGGTTTCGATAGTGAAACCAGTTTCTACTACATATGTGGTAAAGCTTTCATAATACTAACTCTCCTATCTACTGCTTTTTATTCACCTCTAACAATTTGTAGTTTTCATCTCAAATTCTGCTGGTTTTCATATAATCATTCATTTTATAATTCGCTTGTCACTATTGAAAGTAGCAGAAACGAAAGTGATGACTTTGTTGAAAGTAAGATACTCCAAATAAGTACCTGATTTCCTGCAGATACATGCAAATATATCATCTGGTAATGTGCTTGGAGCAACTTGTTAGGTTGTTAGGGCCTTAGTGGAACAAAACTAATTTGTTTGAGGTCCAAGTTTCAAGTGTCTGGATGAAGTCATTTGCTTCTAAGGTTTTTTTTTTTTGTGTGGGTTTTTTTTTTTGGGGGGGGGGGGGGGGTAGAAACCCTTAAAATCTTCGGAATTGGTAAAAATCCCCATCTTTTTACCAGATGAAAAACTGATCTTGAAGATCTTTGATGATTGCAAATTTTCTCCTGCAACTTCTACAAGTTGCACACTGCAGTTTCTGATGAGCCCTGAATATTTGAGATATGCAGGCAGATTTTGATCCAGCACTTTCAAATTACCTCTCGTTCAGCAAAATCTGACATGCTTCATTGTTCTTTTTCACTGCTCGTTTCCCAACGTTTATACATCAACATGATAAGCGGAATGTTACATGTCAATAATTATTCTTGTTACGGGTGATGACCATGAAATTATTGCAATACTAATGTTCATCCAACGCCCAACGAGAATTTCAAACCCACAAATTTGGGTTTTAGGTAGATGATTCTTGTAAGGCTCTGAAGCACCAAAGACTTGAGAGCCATATTGCAACCGGTGCATGGAGATACATACTGATGTGCAAAGTGCTAAAGAAAATAAAAATAGACGACATGCATGGGTTAGGTGCACCTTGGTTTGCTGTGGCTTGTGTGTGTGGAGGTTTCATCCCCTTTTCTGCCACTAAATTTTTTTTGTCAAGTCCTCTAATACTTTTAAGTCTAAAAAGGGAACAGATCACTCTAAATAGACATCTTACATAATACGATTCCCACTTTCTCTATCATCTCTATTTCCTTATCCATGCATACATATCTCCGTATATGTTTCTCTTCTATAGTTCGTTGTTCTTTGTTAAATATATCTCTTGGGTTATTGTTTTTGTTTGTAGGATATAGTCCTAATAAAGCTTATGTGATGACCATCAATTTCAAATTTTTTTTATCTATTTTATAAAATGAAGGTACACACGTACATGTGCGACTTAGATTTTAGTAGAACCCATGCACTTCACGTACATACATGTGATTTTTTTATGGTAACTTATGTGGTTGTGTTAGATTTGTGCGTGATCATTAAGCTTTAACTTGAGTAGTGTAGTTTATGTTGTAGGGGTTTGTACTTCAGCTTGTAGACTCTACATATGTTTTATGTTTAGTTCTTTCACTCAATGATCAGGTATCTTGTTAGTCCCTTCCTCCTGCAGGATAATTCAATTACTTTAATCAATCACTTGTTATTGCTATTTGTCTGCAGGTGCACTATTATTTTTTGCGCTACTTGGTCTATCTGGATGCTTTATAACTTGTTATGATCGGAGAGTCCGTAATGATCTTGCTCAGCCTTGTCGAGAATTGTGTCTTTGCTGCTGTCAACCTGGGTAAAATTTTATTATTGTTTTAACTTGTTTTCTAGTGCAGGTTAATAGTATGGGAGGATGAAAATCACAATTAAAAGCTCTCATATGTATTTTTTTTAATATGTTTTTCATAAAGCAATCGAGCTTGCGTTCGACTGCAAAACTACTTCAAAACCATTTTGTTTTTGCTTATTAGTGATTTGATTATACTGCTGTTACATCGAATACAATGCAAAGCAAATCTAGTATATTCTTTTTTTGGGATAAATTGTGAAGATATGATTCTTGCAGTGTTTGTGCAGACTGCCATTTACCTGGAACTCTCTGTGTGTGGACCGACTGTACCACTTGTTTTGAAAGTTGTGCCAGTGCAGCTGGCGAATGTGGTTGTTTAGGTGGTGCAGGTGAAGCTGGCTTACCATTAATATTTATAATGGCTTTAGTCGTGCTTGGACTCTTTACTGTCATCGGCATTTTCTACAGCGTGCTTGTGGCTACAATGGTTGGACAAAGGATTTGGCAGCGCCACTATCACATATTAGCAAAAAGAATGCTAACTAAAGTAAGTGATATCCATGTTTCTGTTATTACATCAGCTCTCTCTCTCTCTCTCTCTCTCTCTCTCTATATATATATATATATGTGTGTGTGTGTGTGTGTGTGTGTTTGTTCCAAAAAATTTATATTTTTCAGATAAAGTGACCAAGAATTATTACTAGCTCCCTTTTAACAAAATTTTTGACGCATTTCATAGAAAACTTCACCCAAATTGACCCATAAGTAATTGGGTCGAAATTGTCACCTCTAATAACCTTTCATTGATTATACTTTGTGAATATATTGACATATAAACTGTAAATTTGTTTCTGAAAAAATAGGAATATGTTGTGGAGGATGTTGGCGATGAGACAACCGGATTCGACTGGTCTCCCCCACCTCTCCCGGCGGAGCATGTTCAGCAGCTTAAGGCTCTTGGCCTCCTATAACTCAACACTGTGTAAATGAAAGTGACATTATATGGGGATCTTGCCCCAAAGTTATTATCCAATGTGCTGGATTGTTAGTCATATCACCTCTTATTGATAAACTGGATTAGATTTATCCAATTACATGTATTGTTTTCAGCTTTGACTTTTCATGTCCTTGCTAAAATCGTCAAATGTAGTGCAATATACAACTTCTGATGCATGAGGTACATATCATTAAATCGTTATTTTTTCCTGAGTGGTAGCATGGGCCATGGGGTAATGTGGGAAGTTTACTCGAGCAAACTTTGTTAATCTGATAGGCAAACCAGGGCTCCACAAATACCCTGCAAAGCCATCCATGATGATGCGTCACAACACCAAAGTCATATGCTTTCCTTTTTTAAGGTAACCCCTTACAGTTTGATTCTTGATCGGATCATAAAAACCCACTTTCCGGCTTTACGCAATCGATCGGATTATATAGATATTCCTTTAGGAGGACCGGTGCTACGATCAACATGGAGACGGTAGACCTTATAACCCATAACAAAAGAATCTTTGAGGTTCTTTCTTTTTAATGCTTAGAGGAGCGAGGAAAAAGAATTCTACCTCTTTTTTATTACCAGGGATACCTCAGCTAGGGTGTGATACCTACTCGTTTGTCCCTTTAGAGGTTTAGTAGAACCTGTGATAGAGAATTTTATAACCCTAGCACAATAGTTTGTGTGAAAGTGGGGTGTTTTCTCTAACGGGTTGGATTAGTCGAATTTCAAAATAAATGAGCCACACACATATATATAGGGGAGAGTTCATTTGAGAACCGTTTTTATTGTGAGAACCAATCTTAGCTGTTCATTTTGGATAATGGAATTCATGGATAAAGAGCATGGGGTGATTGGGTGTGGCAGAGTGTATGTAAGGAATTCATGGGTGGACAATCCAATTGAAGGAGAGGGAATTGGACGGT
>JAUEJL010051835.1:0-20665 GCA_032274825.1 Drosophyllum lusitanicum
ACCCGATATCCGTAACCACGATGGTTATTTGGTAATGGGCTACCCGGCAGGATGAGACCGGGTATGAGAAATGGTTTTATAATAGGGTATGGGACTGGGATCACCGGTACCCGTCCCATTGCCATCTCTACATCCGTATGACATCAGGTGAGGCCATCGGGTTGGTCAGGTAGACCAAAAACACCGATAACCCCCCAAGTAACGAAGCAGGTAAACATTTCAGGTTAGGGACCCCGAGTCTTCCTCCCCTTTATCTCTTCTTTCTCCCTCCTTTCTCTTCCCCTTTCTCTATTTCTCTTATATATTAAAATAATAAAAAAAAGTGAGGTAAAATTGGGTTGAGCCATACTAACTTTTGGGTTGAAAAAAAGGAAGAGAAAGAGTAGGTGATGTGTGGCATTTGGGTTATTCGGGTTAGGTAACCCAAATTACATGTCATACTAATGATCTTATGTTAGCTTTGTATTTAATAGTACACGTGTAAATATGTTTTGGTCCATAAGGCTTTTTGTACCATTTTAGTATACTATTTATATACTATTTTGTTCTTATTTTTCGTTCTGACTTTCTTTATCTTTATTGCTTTCTTTACCGGAGGTCTTTTTTAAAGCAATCTCTATATCTTTGATAAAGATATGGCCGTCTACATATTACCTCTCTTATACTCCGCTCTAGCGAGATTTAGAAATGTTTTTGTTGCTATTGTGTTATATAGCAGTGAATAATACATTTTCTTAATCCATGGTCCATTAAAATCACGTAAACCCAAAATAAATATAGGTTTGAGTAATTCGAGAAAGAGTAACAAAAACATGATAAATGGAAAGTTCAAAATTTAAATTGCAAAACGGCAAAACCCATAATTAATTTTAACCATTAGAATTTCATTTAGGGTGTCAAAAAAATATCTAAATTTGTAAAAACTTAGTAGGGTCATGTTTAATAGAATTTAAAAATTATATATAGATTCATATATTAGGTTAACTTTTTGATTTTTATTCGAGTTACGGTTAACCCGATTAATCAGAACATGCGCAAATCATTTCGGGGTTGCTGCTTTGAAAATGTGAGATGGCTTCATATACACATCAACATTAACATTGGATTATTCATAATAATTCTGATGCCATAAAAATTTGCATAGAAAATGTGAAGTGGCGTTATTTTAAAAAAGGTAAAGAAAGGGGCATTCCGAGAATTGAACTCGGGACCTCTCGCACCCTAAGCGAGAATCATACCACTAGACCAAATGCCCGCTATGTCAACCTCCTGGAACATACGCTTGTAAACCCTTCAACATTTTATTTAAATACTGTTGGTTTTGGTCTCGCTATTAATCCACGCATATGTTAATTGTATGTGCCTTCTTCAATTTTCATTTTCGTTTTTATCGGTGTCCTACCCTCGCCATGAAAAACATGGTTTGATTTTTTAAAATGTTCTTGACTTTACAATTGTAACACTTATGATTAATATTTTCTAATGAATCTCACCCATCACATTATGGGACAGGGAATGTTATGTGCTCGGCTATCCTACTTTACTAACACACCTTCACATACATTATCACCCAACACGCCTCTGAGAGTTTGAGGCCGAGCTCTCAAACTGAACCAAAAATCACTAAAAAGATAAACGACAAAGAAACCCCTTTGACGAAGATAACTGATCGACACATGAAGAACTTGAATATATATATCCTGAAGCTAACTTCTTTTTTCAAAACAAAATATATGCCGATTTTAATGTAGTTGGTCAGCTAATTTTCGATAGGGATCATGAAGAGGTGGATAACACCCGGCTTATCACAACTTGAGAGATTACAACCCTTTGATTTCATTTTATAGTGTACAGTGGCCAACAAAGCTATGGCTGCCTGACAGGTAACAAAGAAGTCATCGCTGCTAACAGCAAAAACCTCTCCCCCATCTTGATGAAATTTCAAATGATCAGAAAATGGTGAAAAGTCGGTGTTCCTCAAAGCTCCATTAGCCTTTGATATATGTATATCTAAACGGAAAAAATACAAAAGAAGACGGTCTAAAGTGGAAGTCACTTTTTTTCTGCTTTGTAACTCATTCACTCCCTTAATGTATTTGTATCTGTATATCAATCATTCATCAACCATGCATTGAGAGTAACAAAATCACAACCTATGCTTCCAAGTTCTTTTTTCCTTCCATATCTCGCAAAAAGTTCCCGAGCAGCCTTTGATCCAACACCATATTTGGTATCTGCATGGTATACAAAAACTCAAACCCCGTTTGTGTGTGTGTGTGTGTGTGTGAAGGACAAGATCTTAAATACAATTGTAACACTGTCGTTTTACATGTGCAGCTCTCACCGTATATATGCATGTTAACAAGCAAGAAGTAGCAATTGCGACTCATTTAATTATAAAGGGGCCAATCAAATGGACCATATCTAAAAAAAACTAGTTAGGAAGAAGTGGTCAATCATGTTAAAATTTGCCAAGGCGTATTTTTAATGCATAGAACCTTCCATATCATTTTATGAAAAAAAAATTCTACTCTCGTAATAATGTTTTTAAAACAAAAGAGAAGAGTGTTTTGGGTAACCCCAAGTTAACATGTTTTGACTAGTACTGTAGTACACAGAACTACTTGTTTTGACCTGAAACCATTTTGACCCCGTACCGACCTCACTCATTTCGACTCATCTTGTCATTTGCAGTCAATTTACTTGGTTACGTATAGCATATTAACATGATAACACATCACAAGGGTTGTATTTGATGTTTAAGAGAGAGAGAGAGATGACCTTGTTTCCAAAGAATATTTTAGTGTTGTTGCAAATCGCCTCGATGAATTTAAGCTCCAGAAATTGGGGTGTAAGCTTCAGCTTATTTGCTTCGGCCTCTTTCATGGTCCTGGACTCAAAAAGAGAGTATCCAGCTAACTTAAAACACCTTTCAGCAACTAAATTAATATTCTGAAATTTACAAGGAATGAATAAGAGAACTCACTGATAGTATTTGGCATCAGCCAAGCTCTTTTCTCGAGCAATATACATTGCGTTAGAAATTTCTTCTTGCATTCTCAAACTGTCTTTTTCCATCAACTTTTGTTCCATTACAATCTTGCTAACATAAGCATTCTTCTCGGCTTCGGTAATAGCTATCTTCTTTTGTGTCTCAGCCTCTTTCTCTGCAACTCTCTGCCTTTCTACTGATACCAATACCTATATATGAACCAATAATGAAGGCAATATTTTAGGATGCCATTTGTAATCATAACAACGTATAAGGATTGTATTCCTTCCTAAAAACCTGTAATATCCCTAGTTTTTCCAATTCTCGCTGAAAACTGCAATGTTTCAAGTTTTGGAAAGTTATAATTTTGCATTACCTATCTGCACATCATTGATCTACAGGAAAAAATCATGGAATTTGGTCAAAGTCCACAAGATGTCACTATCTTTTATTTTAATGGTTTCTTTGACAAGTAGCCAAACCTTGTCCTAATACTATATCCCGAGTAAATGTTTCGATTTTTATGAAACAATGAAAGTAATTGAATGAAGTGATCCTTTCTAGAAAGATAAAGAAGTGAGAAAATGAAAATGTGCATCCACAAGTCCCTTGTTACAAGATAAATTTGAAGAAATACGAAATGCATAAAACACTTTTTAGATAGAGAAGAGTGATGTACCTTGGTGCGCTCTTCTTCCATCTGTTCAAAATTGCGCCTTACACTTTCAGGGATTCTAGGCTTTGTGACACGCACACTGATAATTTCAATGCCTGGCGCATAACGTGTACAATCAGCTTGAAGAGCATCTTTCATTGTTTCATCAATCTGAAATTTTACATTTGCGCTTTATACATGCAAAAACTTTAATCATTCACAAAGCAAAAGAAAACAGGGGAAGCCTACAAAGCTAAAAGCCTAAAATTATTACAAATATGCTACTTATGTACAATTTCCATCACATTGCATCTGTCAAATATGGATCCTGAATACGAGATACAAAGATGAAAGATATATCTACTTTAATGAGTCAATATACCATAAGTGTATCCTCTTCTTATAGAATATGAACTACTACTTTCAGGCATTTAACTTACAAGAAAAGATTAACATCTGGCTTTACTAGATACCTGATCAAACATGTCAATATAAACTTCTTGAAGGGAGTGAACACTACAAAACTGATTGATCTCATGATGGATTTTGTCATAGATCCAAGTATGGTCGTACTCTACACCATAATTGAGAAGGGTCATATACACAGCTTCCTTTTTGAGGCGGTTGACAACCTGTAGGCAAAAAAATAAAATCATATATAAATGCAGTATAAATTTTAAATCATAAAGTAATTGTGTCGGTATCTAAATCTTACCTCTATCCTATCGAAGTTGATCATAACACCCCCTTTTGTCCCACAAGGGATATCCCTCACCTATATATTATCATTATGGATCAGATTCATTTTCATGAAAAGGGACTTTTAGTAACAGGTTTAGTGAAGCATCTGTTCAGCATGTTTAAAAATTACTTACCAAATCTGTCTGAAGGGTCACCTGGACAGGCTCGTAATGGGTTATCAGAGGTAACTTCAGATGAAAGCCTAAAATCCAAGACAAACCAAATGTTCAAAATTAAAAAAAGGATGTTTGTGGTTGGTTCATAACGTGAAAAGTGAAAACCATCATGTATGAAATACTATTGACAAACCTGGAGACGTGGTTGTCTTTTGGAGGGCACCACCCAGCCAGTAAACCCCAACATGACCTTCAGGAACTTGGTGCAAGATTGAAAAGCTGTTCTTCAAGTTTGGTGATGCAGATGGAATCAGAACCTAAAATATAAGAAAGAAAAATACATTTGAAGTAGATAAGGTTACTATCATAACTTGCAAACTTAATTCTCACACGTTAAGAATAATAATGATAAATCGCCACTTCTTTGCAAATCACATGGCCAAAAAGATGAACCCAATTACAGGTATACAGCAAAAAGCATTTTATCCCTAACTAGCGGTGCTAGTCCAAAAACGAATTATGCATCATCGGTTAATGAATGGGGAACTGGAATACTAAGACGTGGATTTGAGTTGCAAAAACAAACTTACAAATCATGATGGGCATAAAGAGAGCAGAAATTTTTATGTTCCATTACCATAAACATTGTTAAAAATGATGAAGCTTAGATTAATGAACGTTGTAACGCGGGAAAGATGGATAACATAGAATAAAAACAAATCAATCAACTTTTCAAAAAGAACCAACCAAGTGAAGAGCTACGCTCAGTATATTATAACCAAATGGTTCAAACAAGTGTTTAATTTGCAATCACTCAACATTCACACTAACAGAGATTCTATAATCTATTCTACCCCGGCTGGCCGGCTCCCCTGAGTTTGACCTCAACCACAATAGCATCACTTATGGAATCTTGACTCACAAGCTCCCCTTGTGTTTTCTTAGCCTCAACTAGTATCATCGAGATCCTAATAACTGTATGCTGCAACACACCATACAATTCAATCTACTGATCACAATTCTTTTTGTACTTTCTTGCACACCTTGCCTTCTGCCATAGAAGACCTTTTATTGTGAGGTTTGATCATCAATTACACCTTGATCTGTGCCTCCAATTCTCAGAAATTGTGGTTGCAATCTTCTAGCCTTCACAAGCTTGATCCCCCAATAGTTTCATGGATTGCATTCTTAAAATAAGATGACTGACTTCAATGAGACAATGACTAGGATCATCTTTTGCTGAATCTAGGCACTTTCACTCTTTTGAGTGAGGATCTTTCTAAATATGACAAATATAGACACAAATAATGACAAAACAAAAGTATATAAAATTTAATAGAAATCCAGGAATTATTTATGGTGCATGATCAATTATTACTATGTCATTGTTTTTGTAAGTTAAATGAAACTTAAATCAGTACCAAATACTAGGATCTCAAAGATTGACATGCAGAATGGAATATTACACATTGCCTCCTAATGTTCGAGATCAAAACAGGATAATATTGGTAGAATTATGATTGAATATTCAAAACAACCAGGCCTGAAAATAATCAGACCTGCAATGATTACTATCAGTCTACAATGACTTTAAACAGAAACCAGGAATGATTTATGGCACATCATAAATGATTAGTATATCATTGTTTTCAGAAGTTAAATGAACTGATATCGGTTCCAAATCTTAGGATCTCCAAGAATGACTTGCAGAATGGAATATTACACATTGCCTCCCAATGTCCGAGATCAAAAACAGGATAGTAGAGGAAGAATGTGATTCAAGATTCAAAACAGCTAGGCATGAGTATAATCAGACATACAATGATTACTAAAAGTCCACAATGATTTTCAAATCTAAACAAGCATTAACAGCGATAAAGTCATAAAACCCTAAGAATTAACAAATTCAAGAACCATAAAATGATACAATATCCTTTATTAAATAAAAAACTAATACACAGATGTGCCGTTTAACAAAGGACATTAAGCAACATACTGTAGCGGTTGTGTATGCATCTGAACTATACGTTGTAACAAGTGTGAGTGTGTTTACCATAGAGAAGATAACAATGAAGGCAAGTAGGACGGTGAGAATGGCGGTGAAATCTCCATTTCCTTGCTGACGAAGTGGTTCCAACGGCGGTCGCTGCAGCAGTGGCTGTTGCGTTCCTGAGTCCATCGTCTCCGTCTAACTTGACCGGTGATTAGTTGATTACCGTGGGGTACTGGTGTGATGGCAATGGAGAGGAATAACCGATGGGAACGCAATTTATTTGTTTTTCCTTTATTTTATTTCTGTTTTAAAAAGAATATGGTTTACTTTTACATGTGGGGTCAGAAAATAGAGATATGATATATTTTTTTATTATTTAATAGATTAGATCTCGTGTAATATACGGGTTGAGTTAAATATGATAAATGTTAAAGATTAATAATAAATATCAAATAATTATAAAACACGAAAAAAATGAAAACTTAAAAAGATTGTCACCACCAAATCAGCAGTAGATATGTTGATGCGAGGTTGATGGTAGACGTGACGATTGAAACGTGGTATCATGATATAAAAAAAACATGATTATAATTCTTGTACAAGTCATTGATCACTGTTGTTACAATTAGCGTAATAAGATTAGGTCTTTATTACTAAAAAGAACCTTAGTTTAAAAATAATAAATATTTAACACTAACAAAAAGATATTAAATAACTATAAGATGTGAAACAAATGAAACTTTAAAAGGATTTAAATAATAAGACTTCAAAAATAATATGTTCAAAAAATGAAAATTTTCTATAAACTATACAATTTAGAAATCAATCCAATGATTAGGTGAAGCTTAATTAAAAAATAACTAACAAATTAAATGATTACAATATTTTGTAACATTTATTTTAGTAGTAAAATAATCTAAACAAACATGTTGAAAAATTGAAAAAAAATAAAAATTAAATAAACTTTGATACTATTTAGACGAATTAATGTTGTTTAATTGAGTCGGTCTATGGTAAACAGTCTATCACACTCTATGGTGAATATTGATTTTAGTTTTGACCAAATTAATGGCTATGATTGCTTAATTAAAAAGGTTGTTAATTAATAATTAAAATGAAATTTTATATAGGTTAATAGATAAGATTATCTAATAGATTTTGTGTTTACTCGTTTCACTGCGTGTTTATATAATGGATTTGTTACGTAAGTAACATTTTGTTTATTCATAATATGTAATTATAATAAGAGAATTTAATTTTTGGGTTTAGTTCACCAAAATGTATTCAACTTGTCATGTTTTGCTATTGTGTGTATCATACTTTAATATTTTCTATTGTATGTATCAAATATTTAATTTGTCACTATTGTGTGTATTAAACTGTCTATTGTATGTACTAAACTTATACATTTTTTTTCATTTTTATATTACCAAAATACATACAATAGCAACAAATTAAAAGTTTGATACAAACAATAAAAACTTTTAAAGTTCAATACACACAATAGCAAAACATTACAAGTATAATACATTTTGGTGAACTAAACCCTTAATGTTTCAAATCTATGATTGATTTGTTTTGTTTATATTATTAAACCTTATTTACCATTCATTTGGTTTATTAACCATTCATTTGATTGCTTTGTTTTGTTTAATAACTTTAATATGAGAAAACAATTAACATTATCCAAAGAAGAAATTTGTAATTAGGCAAAAAATTTAATATGTTTTTCTAAATAAAGATAAATTACATGACGACTATTTAATGTTAACTTTTTTTCATATTTTATATTAAAATTAAATTTGAACATTATCTTGATTTAGAGTTTAAAATTAAGTTCTAAGTTTGACAATAAAAGTCAAAATTGAATTTCAACTTTTATAAAAATGGATGGTTGAGATTTGATAATTAAATATTTTTATTTAAATCAATTGTTAGGATTGTTTAATTGATTTATTTCATGTTAGTCTTTTATATATATTAGAAGATAGAAGATATTTAGATAAGATAAAAACATGGTTAACACATAAGAGACGACAACATTTATTATCAAGACAGTAATCTATTAATTAATTCAAATATCTTATTTTAATATTTTTTTAATAACATTTTAATATTAGTAAAAGAATAACATTCTTAGTTAGTTTTATTACAATGTAATGTTGGTATTTTTGGACTTCTAAAGTATTGCAGCTTATTCTTCCAAAAGTCTTGCTTGAAGATTTTGATTAATATATTGGGTTACTAGTTGGGTGATGATTATGTTGAAACTATTTGTCTAATTTTTCTTCGTTTGTTGTTCAAAAAAAGATACAAAAAAAATATATAAAAACAAAATACTAACATTCATCAATTTAATTAGACAATCTTAACTGTTTATTTTATCAAAATTAACATCATTATTTAATTGGGGAATCCTAGCCATTTATTTAATCAAAATTTAAACTCAATTTTGATTCTAAATCAAGAAATTATCATGTTCAATTTTAATATGAGATAAGATATGAGATAAATAAAATATTTTACTTAAATTTAACAAAATAGCGTAAATATATTATACAATGTTTATTTATTTTATCATCATCAAATTAATAGTTAAATATGATAGCACTATTGAAGAAAAAAAAGGCACAAGTTAAAATTTTAAAACATCGTGATAGTTTACGTACATAACGTTTATCTGATCTATAATGATTATTTCTTATCTCATCTCATATAATAATATTAATAAAAGATTAACATTTATTCATTATTATTTTACATCAAATATTTGTTGTCACATTGTATAGTACAAGGGCGCTTAGCTAGTTGAATAATATATAAATTAAATAATAAACGGGGCGGGCACGTACAAACCTGTCCACGTTAAAAAATTTCGGGTTTTCCTCATCCCATCCCCCGTTTATTGTCCCAAATCCGATCTATTTATATCAGTTTTTGGTTTTCCTCGAAAGTTTTGGGTATTTTTCTTATCCCTACCGGACACGGGTACACGTTGACAGACCGTTTTGAAAAAAATCGAACCACAGGAAGCCGAACCAATACCAAATTTCTTCAGCTCTGGTCCAAGACATCACAACCTCATAGGGTGAAGCACTAAACTCGCTCTAAAAAGTTGCATTATGAACTACTACTCCGGACTTCGGGTGAGGGAATGGGTGTTTGTCATTTCCTATAATGAGATAACATGAGCATGCCACCTCGTTACTACTATTGCAACCAGCTTGTCCTTGGCTCGTAAAAGGCATCCGTGTCATGGTGGTAAGAGCCGTACCCCTCGTTACCCTTTTCTTTTCTAACTAATACAAATTGAGATAAATAATCGTGTGTGGTCCAATGATAACGGGTGGTTAGTGATGCTAATATAGCATTTAGTGATGTCACTGATAGACGTTATCACTACGGATACTCTTAATTACTATTGTTGATAACTAAACTCACACAGAAAAATTTCATTATGAACTCTAGTCGGGACCGCGGGGGAGGGAACGTAGATTTTCCCGAATGGAGCACTGAGCACACATCAAATGTGGTGTTTACTTGTCCAAACAACAACCTCTAGATAATTATGATGGTGCTTTCGAAACAACTTTGACTAAATACACAAGTGTACTCGGAACAAAGTGTTAAAATGCAACAAGTTATATCTTTAATCTCTAAATATAAATAAAAGACTAACTTGAGTCATCGCTATTAAGCAATTTATCCGTTTGTTTTGGAAAAATTAAATCTCAACCGTTTATTTAAATTGAAAACTTAGCTTAATTTTGACTTTTAAGAGTCAAAATTCATTTAATTTTAATCAAAATTATTTAGAGATAATTTCATGTATGCTCTTCTTAAACTTTAAAAAATTGTATTTGCTCACTTTAATTTATAAATATCATATTTACTCGTTATAACATTTCAAATCATCATATTTAACCAAATTCTTAGTTTTATCATTTTAAAATAATTTATAATCAATTTAAATTCTTTTTAGTTATAATCAATAAATATCTAATCTTATTGCTTCTAATTATAACAATAATGATTAATGACTTGTACAAACTTATGTATTTGTCTCAACCTTTGAGACTTTTTATTTTTATATCTTCTTTGCTTTTCAAAAAAAAAAAACCTTCTTATCATTTCTGCCATCACGTTTGCCCTCTCGCGTCGACACTTTCACCGCTAGTTTGGGTGTTGACGTCGTATGTCACCATTTTTTAACACTCTCATTTATTTCGTGTTTTATAATTATGTAATACTTTTTATTAATGTTTAATATTTATCATTTTTTAAACCAATCCATGTATCACGTACACATTTAATCTAGTTTTGTTTATATACGACTTGGAAGCACATTTGGGACGTATTGGTATCACTGTATCACACACTAGGTAAAGTTCCATGTTTCTTATTTCGACTACCAAACTTTGGAAGTACTGGGTAACGTACCAACGTGTGTCCGAAATCATCCTTTTGCCATTCCCACTTGGTTGTCCTCCGAAGTGTCGACCCATACCTTTCGCCTTTCTTCTACATGATTCCATGGTTGTGAGGGTGCAGGACCGGTAGACGTGGATTTTTGGATCTTTTTGTTGTTGTTGTTGAGACGGTTCGGGTTTCAGGTTCATGTTCGGTTGAGCCTCGGGAAGGAGTAAATTATCTAGGAAAGTAGACGGGGTTTGAGGTTCATGCTCTGGTTGAGCTCCACCACTCTACGACGACATTTTCAACCCAATTAATGAGTCAAATTGGATTATATTTTTTAAAACTGATCAACTGAAAATGTGGATTATTTTTACAGCAGGAATGCACCCTGTTGTCGACGCAGCACCAACTAGCCACAGGACCTGATTCTGATTGTAATTTCACTGTTTTCCTTATTCAAGAGTTAAAATAACCAGATTTTAAGAGGCATGTGAGGTTGAGCGAGACATACCCCCTTGACCATGCGGTATGATTCCCAGTGCCTTCAAGCATAATTGTTTAATCGCTTTTAAAACATCGTAATTTTTACGTGAAGTCTGGGTATTTGGCCATGAGAGAAACACGACTTTGTCAAAGACCAACACGCATTAGAAACAATCAATTTGAGGGATACTCTTAGTCACATGAGCATTGAACACAAACATTATAGATTTGTGGGAATCTTAAACTGTGATATGATTGATTGATATATATAACATACTTTTCAGACATCAGTAGGAAGCTTCAACTTCATCAGCTGGCACCGACGATCCGTTTGGAGGATCGTCTGCACGTAGTTGAGCAGAAACATCATCTATTGCAGAGTTCAGCTGAGCTATCTTCTCTGTTAGTATCTTGCGTGTCTTCTGTTATCAGTAAAATCATTTTCAACTGGTTAATAAGTTTCAAACTTAGGGTAAAATAGGCATGGGTTGCTTTTTTTCTTTTTGTAGATTTTTACATCAAAAAATTATTCCTGTGTTATTTCCTATTAGAATCTTTTTGATATTATAACGATAATTAAAGTCTTTGAACACAACGATCAAACAGTTAAAAGATTGTATGCATTATAAATAGACTTGAGGTGACTCTCAACCTCTTTTATCCATTCCTAACTAAATTTTTTTAGCTGGCTGGTTTGAAATTTAAATTAAAAATGCAACCTAAATCCGCCTATTCATATGTAAAATTGTCATATCTACTTCAAATTGCACACATTAAGGTTAACAAGTTGAACAAGTTATCACCTCCAAGGCTTTCTCTTCATCATAGATAAACTTTGGCAGCTTCCTCATCAAATCTTTTCGGTCTGCTCCTGCAAGTGCCTTGCTTATCTGCATGGTCAAATTATTGGCAAGTATTTTCTATGTAAAAAAGAATAATCTTGTAACGTGCAAAATTTAAATGCATGAAGTTCTTACCCTCAAATGCCATTCCACCAAGAAAAACAAGAAAAATCTTTTGCCCCATGAAAAATGCAACATTATCTATTGTAACAATATCCCAAGAAAATGTGATACTTTTTTTCTTTTTAAGTTTTTAATCATTACTTAAGTTTGATTTAGTTCACAAGTTATATATATACATATATTTCATGCTTTGTAAGGGGCATTTTAGACATCTATGTAGCGGTCACATGTTTTTACTTAACGGTGTCCTACTTTCACATGACCTGGTCCATAGGGTCAAATCCACTATCATATACACTTAAACCAATGAAAAATTCTACCTCAAGGAAAAGTGTTGTAACACCCCAAGAACACAAAGATGCAACAACAGGCTCAAGCATGGATCTCTCACTCTATTAATGAAACTAGCCAAGTTCTTTAAGGAACTTTACCATCTATTCAGGCTTAACTACAAATCGTCAAATAGAATTCCAATTAAATTTGTGGAGAACTCATATTACCAACATCATTTTTAAAATTCACAAAAAGAATGGCTCAAGAATACCTGAGGTGCATATATGGCTCCTAATGTTCCCACAACAATTCCTCCCAATACAAAGCCACCAACGAACAAGCTCGCACCACCTAATCTATCGTCATTTGCTCTGCAGATGCATATGGGGCAATTAACTGACACAACAGGTTAAGCATCCAAAAACTAAAAGTAGCAAAGCAGAAAATATAATGCATTTATATGAAGCAGACAGAGAATGGATACTGTGTATGATCCTAGAAAAAACATAAACAAGGTTCAGAAAGGAAACTTTATGGTAGAAACTAAGGGTTTATCAGATTTCTTTTGAGATTTAAATAAGATCATTGCATCAAATAGACGATGAGCTCTGATGATCGAGCTTTTAGTCAAATAATAGTGTCTGTAAGAAAGACATTTAATCATATATAAAAAAACGAATAAACATTGTTTGTATAAAGAATAACAACGTACCCAGCTCGCACAGTAAGTGATTTCCTGTGCTTAGTTAGTTTTTTGGTTCCACTGTGGCCTATAAACAGATTAGTGGAGCCAACACATTGATCTGCTTGCATCAACGAACATATACCATCATTTAATTTGTAACATGTAGAAAAGTATCTGAAATAAATTAATTCCTGATGCAAGAATACAAGCTAAAATAATAAAAACTAAAAGCTTAAAAGAATGCAATTGAAACCGAAGGAAAAGAATATACAGTATTGAGGATTTAGTAAATAAGGTGCCTATTAACGTTAATACTCCTCTGCAGCTAGATTTTAAGAAAATTACAAAGCAATTCTGCAGCAAGTATATTAACATCATAAAGATTCTATACCACTGGACTTCGGTAACAGGAGCTTCTGCAGAAAATTCATGCTAAAGAGAATCAAGACGATTTGATGATTGTTAGATTTACCATGGAGAAATAAAATGCCATATTTTCTGACGCAATATTCTGGCTAAAGATATACAATAACATCCGTTCTAGGAACACAAAGCGTTCCAAACGCTAAATGTGAAAAAAGTCAAAAAACCCAAAGGCTGAGTTGTGACTTCTGAGGCATATTAACCATGATTTTACACTAACCAACCCAATTTTTGACACAAACTGTGAGATCTTGATGCCATTGGCATGTATATAGGTTCATGTTCCAATCCATGCTTGTACTAGCCAAGCTACTGTCAATCAAAGCTATAAACCAAACAACTCTGTATATTCTGTTTTGAATTTTGGAGCATAAATCAGTTAATTCTTTCACTCGCAAATTTGTCAGCCATTAGAGGGACCTATACGGTTATCCATCCAAGTTGATATAGGAAGAAACAGTCACTTGATAAACTCAAAATGGCTCATCTAGTCAACATAGTTTTTGTAATTAAATTAAGATAACTTCTATAAACATGGTTCATGTGTTAAAATCTTGAAACTATGGTCTTACGATCTACCCAGAAGAACATATTTATATTCTCTGAGATCTGCTAACACAATAAAGCAAACAGAGCCATATCTAATTGAAACTTAAGGTTCACAAAATATGGCATTAAACGAAGATCAAACCATAAATTACAGAAAATATGGAAATTCATATCTTAATTAAGATTCATGTCACTGCAAATAAAATTCGTCGATCTAAAATCTGAAATAACGCTGATATGATTTAACAATTTTGAGAGGAATGAGCTTCAATTTTCAGTTCTAACACTCCAATTTCATTTCCCCCCCCCAAAAAAAACACCAACCGTCCACGTAACTTGGAAATTCAAGCAACACAGTCAATTCACTTCATATAACCGCAAGTAGCACTAGGCCTCACAAGTTTGAGTGAGAAGTTTGCATGAAAATGTAAAGCAACTTACAATTTGGACATAAACAAGAAATCGAAAGCTATTTGGAAGCACAATTGAAGTCATGATGATTATCACGATCAAATTACTAAAAAACAAACTGAAATTACAAACAGAAGAAATTGATTATGCAATCGCCATACCAGAAAACAAGTGATTTCGGTGGGTTTGGACCGAAATGAAAGAATTGGCGAGAGTAGTCATCCTCCTGACAACAATTCCACTGTGAGAGACGGAGAAGATTACAGTTGGATTTTAATCGGCGATGTTTCCAAGTTCCAACAACCAGGCAGAAATTGGGCCCTCGTGAATCATGATAATAGTTTTAAAAAGTAAAAAGAAAAATTGGCCCAAATCTATGGGCTTTAACACTATTAAGTACAATTCAAATAACTAAAATATATCCAAATGACTTATAGCTTAACGGTATGTAATGTTCTTGACTTATTGATATCTTACAAGTTGTAGATTCAAGTCTCATACTAAATAAAATGATGTAAAATAATTATAGGTTTAAGGAGTATGTATATTTAATCGTTTAAAATAATAATAATAATAATAACTAAAATATTTTTTATCTAAACTTATAAGTTGTGTTCAATAAAGTCCATGTAAGAAACATAGTCCTAAAATTTTAATATTTAATCACAAGTGATTCAGTATGCAATCACATGTGATTTGTAAAAGCATCACACATGAATTACGAAAATGTCACCCCGCCCAAAATTTTAAAATGCAATCTGGACCATTGATGCCATTGATCCAAAGGCTAAAATTAGTCCCTTAGAACTATGAATTAAATATGAACTATATTGAACATTCTTCTTAAACTTATATAAACTTAAGTTAGATAATATTAACAGTATAGACTATTTTCTCATACTATAGTATTATATTTCATTACTATGTTACAAAAGATGTTGCAGTGCATAGTTTATCAAGCATATAGTTATATTGAAGAGTGACATCTCAAATGCACACTACAACTTAATCTTGGTCCATTCTTATTTACAGGTGTATTATTTATTTATAACATACTTTTATCTTTGTTGAAGTTATTACTAGATTCTTATTAATAGTATGTCACTGTTAAAGTAGAGTTGTTACAACCAATTTAACCATTAGACTATGTAAATGTTACAGTAGTTAAAAATTAAAATATAAAAAGAACTATAAATTGAAAAGATTTTATGTTTTCATTTTACATAAAACTAGCTTAACACCCACTATATAAACACGGAGATTGTTAAAGTAAATTTTAAATATTTATGATAAGAGTACTAACGTATATAGAAAATAATTGTAAAATATACACAAATATAAAATCTCATAACAGAAGGGTAAATCTACTATAAACCAAAAATTCGTACATAACATCATCATCAAATTTTTTAGAACCTCTTTATAATATAATTTGAATTCGTACATAATATCATCAACAAATTTTTTAGAACCTCGTTATAATAAAATTTGCATTTATTTTAATTTAATCCAATTGTAATACATGTTTACATAAATAACCATAAAAATAAGTATATTTATCTACTAATGATTTGAATAATTGTTTTTATTAAGATATTTAATGTTAAAAAACTAAATCACCTAAAAATAGCATTTGAGAAAACAACTAATTTGTAAGTCATCTGAAGAAATAAAGAGAGATGATTATTAGAAAAAAAATTCTAAAAATAGAATAATAACATCATAATTCTTTTTCTTTTAATATATATTAAAGATTAAAGATACCCAATTTACATTACCTCAAATGAACCAACAGTAAAGTATGTTCCATTGTGTAAACATTAATGGCGAGATCAAGTAAGAGACAAATTATTGTACGAGGGGTCAGAGTTATTGAGAAATTAACATATGCCAATTACAATTAATGGGTAATTTAGATATTTTATAATCATCTAATCTCTTTTCCTTAATTATTATAACCTAGGCTCTCCTCCCTTTCTTAGACCAAGGGTATGGCCTTCGGGCTCTCCATCGGTATGCCTTCAAGCTACCTGGGTTGGAGTTGCACACACGTACACCCCCATAAACAAGCCGATTTGGTGAAGTCATCGGTTTCCCGCAACAGACGCCAAGTCACCAACCCCACCTCTTCTCTCTATCTCTCTCCTCTCTTTTCCCTCTTCTCTCTTTTTCTCTCTTACATATATTAAAATAATTAAAAAAAGTGAGGAAATGATTGGGTTAGTTTGGGTTGCTATGGTATTTTGGTAAGAAAGAGCAAGGAAAGAAAAAAGTGATGTGATGTTAATGTGATATTTAGGTAAGAAAGAGAAAAACACAGGCCATACAGGTGTTCTTATTTGAAATTGCCCCACAATTGAGACGTGCCTTCACTAACCCTAAAATACAGCCTCTGTCAGAGTTTCATTGTTGCCTCCCCCTCCATTTTTCCTTGTTACTTTCCAATATTCACATCCTTCTTAGTTGCCACCGTCCCCGCCGACAACGGCTATTATCCTAAAAAATGTACCGCTTGCATAAAAAATAATCAAGTAACCCTGTGATTGCATCTCTCTCCCTCAGCCGACGAATAAGTTGACAAACCTCCACGAAACCATATTTCTCTCGCCGCCTCACCATGTAATCACCGCAGTCCGTCGATTTGCCCACCCCCACTACTAGCTTGTAATTAACCATCATCGCAGATACCGCAACCACTCTTTAATTGTCTTTGCCACCTGCTGCAAGTCCGTCTACGGTTTTTACCATCATCTCTAATCATCCGCTTGTAAACTCTGGCAACCGCCGACACAAGCATCCGCCGCCCCTCTCTTTCTCCTTTTGAAGAGTAAATCTGTTTCATGAAGAGAATAATAATAGAGAGTGAAGTCTGGTTTCAAACAACCATTGATAATCACTGGCTCCGCTTCAGTATTCGATAACCAACCCGTCAATTAAAGAGCAAATATTTGAACTTTTTTTCCGGTTCATCGAGAGTACGAGTTGTCATAGGTTGAATTCTGATTCTTGCAACAACCATCGCTAATCATGTTTGTGTTCATCAGTCTATCCAACTCTTGTATTAATGTCATTCATCAATTTCGTTTTGGTTAATCGTTTTCTTTGCTTTGTGATATTTTGAGATCGGTTTTGAAGTAATCTGTTATTAAGTTTTATATATCATTAGTGTTTGTGTATAACTTTTAATTGATTTAGATCAAATTTTGAAATCGAATACATATATCATCGATTTCTTTTTTGTTCATCATTTGTAAATACAATCTTTATATTTATTTCTCCTATTCAAAGAAGAACTACGCATCAATTTACTCCTTTGTTCATTAAGTTATAATTGTGATTGAAGGTGTTTGCTAATTTGTAACCTATATTGGGTCATCAATTTTGAAAAAAGAATTATGCAACAATTTTTCTTAGTTTGATGCAAGTTTGAATTGTAGATCTTTAATGTATAGTGAAAATTTAATATATATAAGAAAATGGGAGATACCATAATATTATATTTCAATTCAATTTAAGTAAGAGGGGTTGGATATAAATTATGAGGGGATTGTATAAAATATGTGAGGGGGTTCTATAAAAATTGTATATTAATGTAATTAATTATAGGTTGTTTGTAAATTATGTTTAATTACTTATGATATATTTTGTTTAGAGAAAAAATAATTATATATTTGTAATCGTCTTATTTTTATCCTACATTTTGATATAAATTTTATCTTAATATGACAATTTTTAAAAAAATTAGTATATTTTCAATATTTTTTATTCATCAAGAGCAATGGGTAGGTAATTCTTGACATTTTTATTCGTTTTTTGTATTCATTCTCTCTCTTATCATAGTCGATATAAAATTATAAACACTGACTTCTTGGTCTTTCAATAAAAAAATTACAAATATACTAGGTTTTAAAATTTTATCGTATTACGATAAATTTTATATGTTTGATAACGACTTAGTGAGACTTTTCAGTTATATTTAATTAAACAATAAATTATACTTAAGCAATTTACGTATGTATAAACAGAATCTATTATATGTTAGGATCTTAATTTTATGTGATCTAATTTGAGTATACTTAGATTGACGTCATTATTATTTAATTTTTTATAAATTTAGTTTACAATAATAAAGTTTTAAATATATAACTGGCTAATAAAAATGTCTTTTAAGCACTTGATATATAACATCAACAATAATATTATGGACGTTCCTTTACAATGTCGGAACATAGTTCTATCACGAGAAACACATTAATATTATGCTAAAACTTTTAGACGTGTAATATAATTTTATATTTTTTTAAAAAGAGTATGTATAAAAAGTATTAAATATAAAAGTTTTATTTACGTATACGAGCACCGTACGAGTATAACACTAGTTAATATCGTCCATCAATTTGTTTTTGTACCTATTTTACCCCTCTCATTTATATAATTTTGAAATTGATTTCATCAAGTTTGATTTAATCTGGTTGACTTTTGTTGTAAATCTATTTGTTCATATTCCCTCTTATCCATCTTACTGTTAAATACCTTTTACAATAACTCTACCATGTGTGTGTACATATATCTGTATGTGTAATGTCGTGGTTTTGAAAATTCACTTTTTTATAAAAACATAGTAGAAGAAATATTAATTATCATCATTAAATGCTAACAGAAAATCCGTTAACAAAACATCATCATTAAATAAAACCACTACGTTACCACGTAGTCAAACCATTGTAATAAATATTATTAACCGCTTAAAATGTTAACCACAAGTTGGTTTATCTTAAATACATAAAAAAAAACTGTCATTACCCAGCAGCACCCATGCTCACCAAGCCACACGCTCCTATGCTATTTGCACGAGTATGGGACACATTTCAAGAAACAAGTGTCAGCTTTCGCCTCGTGAGTCAGCAATAGGTAAACAAAATCACACTTTAAAATCAATCCTTATACAGGTTAGTGAAAATAAATCCCAACCCATAACTTGAACCACCCGCATATTGTAACACCCCATAGTCCAAAGTCATGGGCTAGCCCAATAACTTCAAAATCAACTTAAAACCATGGTGGAAGGTATTAGTAGCTCACAACTTTGAACTTATAAGGTGCTTTAACTTTCATTCATCTTTCCGTGTGGGACGAGTTGTTACACATACCCTACCCTACCCCCACCTACCTCATCCTATCCTACTGTACTCCACTCCACCTTACTCATCCAATCTCTACCCCTACCCCCATCATACTTACTTCATCATATCATATTCTATGACACCTTTTTTAACCCCTAACCACCACACCCCATCCCTATCCGACTTCATTTTTATTCACCCAATCCTTACCCCACCCCATCTTATCTACTTCACCCTACTTTACTCACCTTACCTCTACCCACCCCATCCAACCTACTTCACCCCACCTTACTCTATGATACCTTACTTACCCTACCCCAAACCCTATTTTATGACACCTTACTCACCCTACCCCACCCACCCTTAGCCAACTTTATTTTTATTTACCCCACCCACCCTTACCTTATCCCCTGCCTTATGTGGGGTGGGTGTGTAGGTAAGGGTAGAGTGGGGTAGGTAAGGTAGAGTAGGTGTGAAGTATAGTAGGTAGGTGGGGTGGGATAGGGATGGGGCAGAGGTGGATTGTGTGTAGTAGGGTGAAGTAAGGTGGGGTGGGTGGGTAGGTAGGGTAGGGGTAGATTGTGAATAAGTTAGAGTAGGGTGGGTAAGGTGGAGTAGGTAGCGTAGGAGGTAGATTGTGGGTAAGTTGGAGAAGGGGGTTGGTGGGGTATGTAGGGTAGGGTTGTAAAGTAGGGATAGGGGTATGGTAGTAGTAGGGTGGGAGTGTGTTGTGGTAAGGTGGAGTAGGGTAGGATAGGTGGTTAGGGTGGGGTAGGTAGGGTAAGGTCAGGGTAGGGTAGGGTGAATAAGACGGAGTAAGGTAATGTGGAGATAGGGGTA
>JAUEJL010051946.1:0-20664 GCA_032274825.1 Drosophyllum lusitanicum
TACCTGACGGGGATCCCTGCTTAAATCCCCGCAGTTTTTTAAGCGGGGACGGGGATGGTTTTCTTAAACGGGGATGGTTTTCTTAAACGGGGACGGGGACGAGGGGACCAAATCCCCGCCTTGAACCATCCCCGTTGCCATCCCTAAGTAAGAGAAATATGTCGACGACTCTCTATCTCCACTGCCCATAACCCATCCCTGATCTCTCTTGACCCAATCCTGCGGTAACATAATTGGATGTTCCACCATGATCGAAAAAACAGAGCTGGTGTTGTGTGCCATGTTTTGATTAACATGGTGTTTAGTACCTATATTTTTATTAATATGGTGTTTTGTGCCAATATTTCTCCACCGGTAATCACGTCTTAATCCCTCCGTATATGTCTTTTTGAGTTTGGTTCAAGATGGTGTTTTGTCCCATATTTTAATTAATGGTTTTTAATTATGTTTCATTTTTATGGTGTTAGTCTTTTTTTTATTTAGAATGATTTTGTATAGGATCTTTCATGTAGATAAAAAAAGTTCATTGATAATTCTTGTTATTTGTTTAAAATATTTGTTGTTAGAAAAAAATGTATAAGTTGTTTTTACATGTTCACCAATAAAATAAAACAAACAAGTAGAAACTACAGGAAAATGCAGTAACATTTCTTAATGAACAATGCAATAACTACAGAAAAGTAACAAGAAAAATATACTCGAGTTCAATTGCACTACTAGCTAGGTAGAAAAATAAAAATATAAAAAACATGTGTTCACTAATGAACGCAATGCACATAATAAAATTCATGAAAAATGAGTGTCATGTATCGCTTAGTGAACAAATATGAACACTCTGACCAAAAAAACATGAAATTTCACTAATGAACACATAAAGTCAAGCAAAATTTAGTTGATCTAAATATAAATACAAAATGTTTTAATACATTCACCAGTGAGCAATGACGTGAGAGAAGTTTTTAATATGAATTTTCACTAGGGAGAGTGTAGAAACTAGAAGGAGTGGTTGAATAGTTTCTATGTCCTCTTTTTGAATCTTTTTATTTATTTTACCCTTTTTAAAAGTTAATTAATTTATACTTTTAATAAATAAACTCTTATATGTATATATATTCTTGAGCACAGCGGAAGCAATAATAATTAATGACAAGAATATAAATGTAAGTAAGTAAAGAGTTACGTGTTTAGAGAGATGACACTGAGATTTATAGTGGTTTGGTTGAACTTCAACCTACATCCACTCCTTGACCTCCGTTAAGAGTTCCACTAGCACAACATGCAAAAAGTTTTCTTAGACCGGAAGAGACCACCAGTTACAATCACTTTTGATACGAGGATGTGATCACCTTACGATGTTCTAGTTCAAGAACACCAAACACGGGCTCTTCACCAAGAACCCACAATGCCTCAAAGTAGGACTTCTTTGCCTACCAAATAGGACTTCCTTGCCTCCACCGAGGTCTTTAACAAATGTCTTTTCCAAGGACATTGACAAGGTGTTCTTCACCAAGAACACAAACCCAAGAACAATGTGGGGAATAGTCAAACCACATGTATAACTAGTGCTAACACTCAAGAAATGAAATCTCACCAACACCAACAATGGTGTGTACAAATGATTTCACTCTCTACAAATCAACATGCAAATGAATGTGTATATGAGGCTCTTGTATTCTCTCTCTTGCTCACCTTGCCTTGATGAATGTAGATGCCTTTATCTTTTAAAGATTGATCAACTCAAAAAGCACACATAAAATATAAAGATGGAAGATCATAAGTGTGTGATGAAATATTACACATAATTTTTTGTGCAAGAAGAGTGTTTAAATGAGATATCAAGTATGCTATTTATAAGCATGAGAGAGAAAATCTTTAAACCTATCAAGAGACCGGACTATCACAGCTCACGGTCGATCGTGGGTTTCCCACACAACTTTATTTTCCAGTTTAAAATATTAACGTTAGAGACTGACAAATACTCAAAATTTCTATCATAAAACAGTACAATACCCATTAAAATAACATTTTATTATATACTTTATGTTGGTATATGTGAGATGAAATATTTAATCAAATTGGCACAAATATCAAGGATTATTTCTTGAGATTAAAGTGTGTGAAAGAGAGAGTGTCAACACATAAAGTAGGTGTACCTTCTTGGCATAATGTTCAAGAAGGTTGTACCTTTTATCTATTCCACTTCATCACAATACCCAATAAATTAATACCTCTTAAAAATATCTCACATTCAATTTGAAAGATTAAGTGCTTTGATCAGTACACAGTATCTGCATTTTCAATTGTCTAAAATTTACCATCTAAAGTATTTTTCGTTTTTTGCTTGTGGCAATATAGTTTATAAAAATACATTTTCAAAATAATTGTATCTTTTAAGCATGTGAAAATGTTTTATTAAATATGAAAATGCATTCTAGTCAAAAATTCGACTTTTATATATTTGTTCGTGAGTTCAAAAATCGTTTTTAACTAGATGGGTATTGTATATGTTTGGCTTTTATAAAATTTGCATACTTGATTTCTTTTGATCATCTTGTCATATTTCATTGTGATTAATGCAAATTTATATTTAATGATTTATTTTGCCAAACTTATTATTTTCATATTAACTTGAATTTTTATAAGATATTTAATATTAAATCCAACTATTAAAGTTGTGTCATCAAAACATTTAGATAAATGTTTATTCTTTGATTGCACTAACAGAGAGAAAATGGAAAGAGGAGGGAGAAATTTTTTTCTTTACTATTTTACCCTTTTTGATTAAAAAATTCAATAGTTATAATTATTATGGTACATAAGATCAAAAACCAATAAATGAATCGGAATATTTCTCACACTTCTTGCAAAATGAGAGTTTCTCGAACCAAGCTTAGCCGTTGATTAAAATTAATCAAGGCTAAGAGTTTTGGTAGTTCATTAGTGACGCATTAATGAGCGGTATTTTAGAAAAATCAAGCCTCACAAGTTAATGATGACTCATCCAGACGTAATTCACGGTTCGGTAAATATATAAATGACTAAAATAACCATATTTATTAGTCATTAATGGTGTTAAGTTCTCGTACGAAAAACCATTCTCGATTGAAATTCTCCCAATGTATATAATGGGTAGTTCAAAGGATAATAAATATATACATTCTCATTTGAACATCTCAATATATATATATAGTGGAGAATTAAATGAGAATTGTTTTTTGTACGAAAACTGTGAATACCAATCTTAGCTCTTTGATTTGATACCATCAAAATCATCATTTAATCTTCTTTAATTTGATACCAATCTCGGTACATTTCTAGAAAAAAAATCCGTTGATATAGATGCAAGGTGTAGATGTGTTCATTAAATTTGAATGCGTCTTGTCTGCATCTACCTGTTTCTAATATATATTAAAAAGAAGAAAATGGTAGAAGTAGAACTTGTAGACAATAATCCAAACATGAATACTCACACAATGATGTAAATAAAAAACAGATGCATCCTTTTTTTTTTTTTTATTAATTTGCATTTGTATGAACTATCAGAGAAGCACAAATGGATACAAAATATAGACGTAAAAATTTGGATGCAATTAATCAAAAACAAAAATGATATATCTTCTTACTTTTTTCTCCTAATTCATCCTACTACTCATCACAACATAATATGTGGACTCCACTAATTGTCTTTCTTCAACTCCTCCATTGATTTTGACACTTGTGTTGATCTTGTAAGTAGCAGGATAAAGAATGAGGATATATCACCTCTCAATCCAAAAACTCATTAAAAACCATAAAGCATTTCTTGCAATTCACTAGGTCAAATAAATAAATATAAATGATAAAGCAATAAACAAAAAACCTGGTATAACAATTAAATGTCAATCGCAAATGGGTTTCTAGAAACTTTCACCAAATGACATCCGGAAAGGCGGAAATTAACAAGGACTTAAACTTTCGCGATCAAATGAGTTTCTCTTTTTTGTTGGCCTCCAACTAATGTGAAATATACGCTTAACGCACCTCGTTTAATTTGTTATTTGATTGCTTCTTCATCGTAAAAACAATATAGTTGTTGATCTCAAGAGCAGATTTAACCAATAGGACAAGAGCAGCATGCAGTGGAAAGGAGTTGGCCAACGACAGGAGCGGCGTGTGACGGAGAATAGAATGATCGGTGATAGGAGTAACGTGTGATGGAGTAGATTCACCATGACGGTAGCAGTCGACGGTAGTAGGTTCACCATGAAATCGCCAACAACAGTTGCATAGATGTGATCGCCAGAGTCGTCGTCATTCGAGGAGGAATGAAAACCCTGACCGGTTTTTTTGAGATATGTCTTGGGAATCATCGAAGATAAAAGGCATGCATAGGAATAATGAAGAGAGAATTTTTATTCATGGACTAAATTGTCCTTTTAAGACATTTTCTAATTTAACATAACTGAAAAATAGTCCATGGATATCAGCCATAGATCAGGTCAAGAATCATTCTCACTGTTCTCAGCTTAAATAGTGTTCTTATTTGATTTGCCTCTCTCTCTGGGTTATTTGTGTGACTTATACTAAGTCAAAGGGGTGTTTGTGTAAGTTGCAAAATTTGTTAGTTTGTTTGGAGGTTGTAACAACCGAAGGTCCATCCTTAGCTATATAAAGTCCTTCCTAAGGTCCATCTTCTTCGGCTTGTATCAGATTCATTTTCTTCATTTCCTTTGTAGTTTCTTTCTTGTATTCTTGAGTTCCAAAATAGAGTGTAAACGGAGGTTTGAGTATTCAATCATCTTTGTTGGTTTTATGATCAATAATTCAGAAAATCAAATTCGTGTTGCTTGTTTTTCGTTTCAAATCCACAACAAAGTGGTATCAGAGCTCCAAGGCTCAATCGGTTCTAGTTCAAGATTACGTTTCTTGCGTGTGTGGGTATTTTCTTGAAGATGAAGAACAAGATAAAGAAGAATTGCAATCTCAAAAGAGATTAAGAAAACATTGGTGATTCAATTCAAAATTGAAGTGATCAGATCAAGAAGTTTCTTGATGGTGAACAAAGATGGCTCCACCTCTCGTGATGATCGAAAAATTCACAGGTAAAAACAACTTCGGTTTTTGGCGATTAAAGATGAGAGCACTTCTCAAACAAGAAGGAATCTGGCCTCCTTAAGAGGAGCAAGACCAGTGAACATGGAGGAAGGGGAGTTTAATCTTTAAGATGAGAAGGCTCACTCCACGATCTTGTTATCGCTCTCCGATGACATTCTGTATGAAATGGTTGATGAAGTTCTCTATAGAAGATGGGAGGCAACATAGATTTAGGGTTTTTGAGGGGTGGGTGTCGTATTATACAAGAGAGAAAGAGAGAGAGGAAGAGGTTGGACGCATTTAACGGGAGAGAGAGGGAGGAAGGAGAGAGAAGAGATTTAAATTGTCTATTATACCCTTTATTATTTTAACTAACTACCATTTAATTTTCTCTAAATTACAATATTGTCATAAATGTTTACAACCATTGATCAACTCATCTAATGGTTAG
Organism: Drosophyllum lusitanicum; assembly: GCA_032274825.1. Lineage (NCBI taxonomy): Eukaryota > Viridiplantae > Streptophyta > Magnoliopsida > Caryophyllales > Drosophyllaceae > Drosophyllum > Drosophyllum lusitanicum. The sequence goes on from JAUEJL010051946.1 coordinate 5,525, forward strand.
AAATGCTTCTCGCACTTTTCGCAAATAAGAAGTTTTTCCCATAAACCTCCCTCTATATATATAATATAGTGGGAGGTTTAAAGGAGAATGGATATTTAAGTGAAAGTAGGAGACTTAATCATGGCCCTTCATTTGATTTGATCGGATGGCCTACATTTCGCTCTTCATTTTGTTCATAACCTAATCATGAATTGCTACGGCCATGAATTGTGATGGGTGAATTGCGACCATGGGATCTAATATATCAACATCTAATTGATGGCTAAGATTTGTGCTCCCATTCTCACCTAAATATCCATTCTCACAAGATCTAATAGTTCAATCGAGATTTGTTTTTCGTACGAGAACTGCAAGAATGATTTGTACACCGGTAATAACCCGTTGATAGGTGTATTTTGGTCATTAGTATATTTAACCAACCGTGAATTGTGTCCGGGTGAGCCGTCAATAATTTACGAGACTTGATTTTCTCAAAATACCCCTTATTAATACGTCATTAATGAGTCATTAGTGAGCCATTAATGAGTCATTAATGATTCGCCAAATATTATTAGCCATCGATTAATTTTAATCAAGGATTGTGAGGTCGTTGAAATACTTGCTTTTACTGTCTGCTAACTTTTGTTAAAATAAAACTATATATATAATAATCACTAACCGCATATTTTGTTGTTGTCCTTACACTAATTAAGGAAGACTATACAGTGTTTGCGATAGCTTATTGAAACTATTATTTGCTTGTTACCTTTTGAAATATATAAGAACTAATGAATATGCATTTGATTTATTATATATTTAAAACTACTTATTTTGACTAGAGTATCAAATTGTCTTCATGAAGAGTTTATTTATGGTACTGTACTAATCTCTACATTACTATCATTTTGTCTCAAGGCATTGATTCTGTCTTTTAGGTTAGATGTCAAGGCCCATCTACTTTCTTCTAGCTCTTCCCTGGAAAGCTATATTAGGAAGAAAAAAAAACCAAAAATAGAATTTCAAGGTATATACAATTCTTCTTTTATAGAGTTTAACTTCCATTTATAAATCTAGTTTTGATTTTAGTTTCAAGAAGAATTAAGTTCCATATATGGCACAAGCACATCCATTAAATCTGTTATATATGATGTTTTTAATTATTAACAGTCAAATTAATTCTACTGTAGTTTGTCTTATAATTGGGTCCCTTACAAGCAAATTGTTTAAATAAATTTATACACACAACCTATACTGTAGAAGCACCAAAACATTTAGACACTTTATCAACAGTTTCAAGACTTCACTATCTTGGGTTTGGACCACTTGCATTATCTGTGTTATAGGATACATATCCTCTTTGATAACAAGGTTGGACATGATGATCGAGTTCTCTCAGCTTGCAAACAATTGTTGAGCTCTATCGCCACATCGTTCATGGTTGGTCTTTTGACGGATGTATAGGAAACACAGGCAATAGCCAGTTCTACTACCTTCCAAGCTACATTGATGTTAAAACACCCCTCTAGCCTAGGATCAATTACTTTTTCTACTCTTCCTTCTGCAACCCTTGACTTAACCCATTCAATTATGTTTATGTCTTCTGATAATGCTTGTCTACTTGTAATCAATTCCAAGAGCACTACCCCAAAGCTATACACATCACTTTTCTCTGTCAATCTGTTAGTTGAGTAATACCTACAAACAACATGCAGTTTACATTTAAATCGGAAATATTATTTTTATTATTCTCTGTTCCCTTGAAATTCTATTTCAGTTAACTCAACTTATTCTTCCTAAGTGAAAAACATAAATATTGTTTCGGTTTTCTTTGTTTTTTTAAAGGCAAATGCTGTTTCACTTGACTCAAAACTCATTCTTCCCAAGTGAAATATATAGAACAGAAAGAACTTACTCGGGGTCAAGGTACCCACTAGTGCCGGCAAATGCTGTTGACACATAGGTGACATCTTCGATAAAAACTCTCGACAGCCCAAAATCTGCTAGTTTTGCCTGAAAACTTTCATTCAACAATATGCTTGAAGGCTTCACATCTCTATGGACTATCGGTTGCCTACAACCATGATGCATGTACTGTAGCCCTATATTATAGAGCCATTTATGTTAAACTTGTGAAAACAGATGTTGCTTACAAAACCCAAGAAGTACATGCCACTAGAGAGTTACTAACCTTCTGCGGCATCACATCCAATTTGTAGCCTTCTTTCCCAGCTCAAGACGCTTGGACTTCCATCTATTCAAGTAAACGAATGCAAAATATTATCTAATGCTATACTTTTAGAAATGGATAAAAATGTACTTCAATTTTTCAATTAAGAAGCATTAACTATGGCCAATTACCAAATAGATGTTTTTCTAAGTTCCCATTAGTCATGAACTCGTAGATGATTCCCTTGTGGCTGCTGTCGTTGCAGTATCCAACAAGTGAAGTTATGTTTTTATGTTGAACATCCAGAAGAAGCTTGACCTGTAGACGAAAATTTCTTAGTCCTCCACTTTATAACTTGTTTAATTATTGTATAAGTTAAATAAGTCATCATGTTGCATTTTTTTTCTTTCTTTCTTTTTCTTTTTTCTTTTTTTTTAGCTTCCACTTTCATTTTGCAGGTTATAGGTATCAAGAATATATACAGAGGTACGAGCATATAGAACAAATCCTCTTCAAGTAGGGCCATTCACTGCATGTTATTTTTTATGCATCGTTACTCATCTTGCTAAGTGAAATCTTAATATTAGTAACTAAAATCATAATTAATGAAAACAATTTCTATCCCTAAGCTAACAGTGTTCTTTCGCTTTCAAAGCCTTTACAGCATATATTGACATAACTTACCTCCACCTGAAACTCCTTGTACCCTTGAGCTGATGAAGAAGAAAGCATCTTCACAGCAACTTGGGTATCACCAATATTCCCAAGGTACACTGTTCCAAATCCTCCTCTTCCAATAATAGTCTTGAAGTTGTTAGTAATACCCTGCACCTCTGAAAATGTCAACTGTTGGTTTTTTGGTGGAAAAAGCTCATCCGTTATGATCATATCTGCATTCATTAGTTCAAATAGTGAGCCTCAATCAAATAAAAAAGAAAAATGTAGTAAAGTGCTATTCTATTTCCTAGAATTTATTTAATTAGAAAATATGAACTTATTATGTTATGTAATGACAAGGTCAATTATATTGCAGACCTTTTCTTTTTTGTCTTCTAATCATCCATATGATGGCAAATGCGGTCAATAGTATGACTATTGGAGTAACTGTTGCTATCACCACAATAATAACTTTTTTACTCTTATTGTTTCCGCATGAACCCTCAAGACATGAACTTGTATCTTCAATACTGTCAATGTAATTAACTTTAGAATGAATGACGCGAATGTTAAATTGATTTTTCTTGAAGTATAGTTATAAAAATGAACAGACCTCAGCATCAACGACCCTTTCTTTGCCTTTTCTAGAAGTTCTGCAGGAAGTGATTTTGTGAAGCTATTTCCCCTTAAGTTGCTGTGATGAAGACAACATAAGATCATTATACACACACCTGCAGGTAAATGCTGTGATTGTATATTGACAGGTGACTTACAGAATCCTCAAGTTTTCAAGTCTACCAAGAAACTCTGGCACATTTCCACTCAAGTTATTGTAGGACAAGTCCCTGAAAAAAGGAAAAAAACAGTGTAGAGGAGAACTAAGCACTGTGTACAACGTTTAATATGTTAAATCTATGAAATAGAAGAACTTACAATGATTCTATCATAGTGAGGTTAGCCAAGCCTGTAGCTATCTCTCCGCTCAATCCACTAGAGGACAGGTTCCTAATTAAAATTAATTAGTTGAGTAATTAATTACCAAATTAAGATAGCCAAATGGACAATAAGTAAATGATAGTTGTGAAATGGAATACATACAGGGATATGATTCTAACTTCCCCCAGGTCTCCATAGCTGCAGTTAAGACCATCCCAGACATATGCCTTTGGAACACACGGATCTCCTTGCCAGTTTCTTTTTAAGCCGTATGTCGACTTGATGTTCCAGATTACAGCAGCTATTTTGACCAAAAGACAAGATGTCATACAAATAAAAATAATAATAATAAAGCATATGCTATTAGCTAGAAAAGCTTTATGTTTACCATCTTGGTCTTGTGTATGCTGTTGTTGGAACTGCTTCAGAATATAAACCTCTATAGCGTTGATGATAGGAGGGAGGGTTGAATTTATGGTTCTATTTATTTCAATAGTATAGTTTGAGAATCCAGTAAGAGGAGATGGGGTTTCTATGGTGGTTGTTATCCTAGTTGACGGAGAAAATGGTCCAAACCAATGCTTCCCGTTTACATAAACGTTAAATTCTCTTGTCTGGTTGAATGTTAATGTTTCAACTTCAGCAAAGTGCAAGTATATGATATACTTATTGGTAATAGAGCTAGCATCCCATGTAAAGGATATAGCCTTTGTAGAGATATTAGGTGTTAGGGCAGTGCTCATGACCTTTGATGGTACTTTTAAAGGCCCTGAAGAAATTATTTCAGATGTCTGTACCACTATATAGCCCTTCCACTGCCAACTAAATGGATACCATATTCGATCATAGTTGTCATCTTCATACCTGTGTCAGCAAAAACTGATTAGTAAAACTGGACAGCATGTTACATGTGTTTAAGTGTTAAGAGATGTTACTTTGAGTTTATCAATCTAGTTACCAATATTAGAATTGATCTGGCCGGTTTCCCTTTTCTTTAACCGGTATCTTTTTCATAGCTTTGTATCTTACAATTAAAGGCCATTGTCTCATTAGTAGAGATGGTAACTGAGTCAGAGGTATTAATTATAATTTGTCATTCCTACTTATGAGAAATGTACAGAAATTATATCACAGATATTATTACATTAAAGTTATAAGTAATTATGTTTCCATAACCTTGTTTTAGCTAGAGTTATACAAATAGCTTTAGAAAATTTAAAATCCTGACCTGACTTGTTCTTTTGAACCAAAACTGTAGCGAGTGACGAGATCAAGTGATGTTGATTGAAGTTCATACATAGTGGTATCCAGAAGCCTCAGTTCTATTGCTGAAACAAAAGGAATACCTTGACCTGTGTTTACGAGGCAAATGTTTATAAAATCTGATGTGGCCAGGTGTATTAACTCATCGTAGTATATCCAGTATGGGTCTCGAATAGAACGTTTATACCAAAGATCTGCTCCAAGATACAGATCAAATTCTCGGGGAAGAATTGTACTATAGTTCCTGTCATAATATCTCACTCTTATCAAATACCTGTTATTCTTCCCCTGTTTGGGCCTGAGAGTGTAGCAGTTTCGGATGTTTTGAGGAAAGCTTTTGAGTGTTGTGAGTTGGAGATCAAGTTTGTCAAAGCTATTTGCAGGCAATATTTCTCGATTTACACCACCTTCTATGAAGCCTGCATCTGAAACATAGTTTATGCCAGTTCCTTTATCAGTGTATTTTGATCCTTCTGGTATTCCACAATCTATGCTAATGAAACCTGCAAAGAAAATTAAAAAGTTTAACAAATATTGTACTCAATACACACATTAATTTATATCGTTCTTTCAATTGGTACCTGATTGATCATCCTGAGCATGAACCATAACTAAGTGAAGAGCTACATGAAGAATCAAAATAGAATAGGAACTTCTTAACTTTCTCATTTTTGCTGGAAGATATATCATGTTGTGGAGGTCTTTAATTTGGAAAGGCATCACATATGCATGTATTTATAAGATTAGTATGTACAGATCACATTGTTTCTATGCAATCATTCTTCTCTGGTTCAAGAAATTCATATAAATATTGCAACTTGTGATTTTTATAATGCACTTACTGAACCAAAAAAAAAATAAAAGAGAAGCAAACCATGGGATCAAAAATCAATAATCTTTGAGACAATATGAAGTGCATGTGTTTCCTGTAGTTGAATTTTCTGAGTGATTCTTGCATCATCTCTATGGAGCATATTCTTTCTTCATAATCATTTAGATGAAGTGTACCTTTTATTAGTGTTATAATATTCTTGCATGTAATTTCAGACAAGAATGTTGCTTAACTTGTTCATACTTAAAAACAGGACCATGATTTGCTTTGAGCTTCAAACACTTTATTCATATTTTAAATCATTAATATGTTAATTATGATTATAAAAATAATAAATAGATTTGAATAAAAACGATTTAGGTGGTTGTATACGTTAAAAGTGATTATGGGTGACTTCTTAACTTTTTCGACCCATTCATGTGTTCTGCCTTTAGCTTTCAATTACATGATCTGATCCCTTTAAGATAAAAACACAAGTGACAAATTATAATGAAAAGGTTCAAATTTGCTACCGTTTAACTGAAATCAGAGTTCCTTTTTTATCTCTTTTTATATGAATATATATGTCTAATGAATCTTGGCAAGCATAAGGGACAGAATTTGGTATTTGACATTTTTAGGATCGGTCCTAAAGTTTATAAATGTCTCAACTCAGCCGGATGTAAAACTTCTCGTAAAACTAGATGGGTGACTTGTTGAAATAAGCTCGTAACCAATCAAAAACTTCCAATTGAAGCTGTATGCAATAGCAAAACACTTTAAACAACTTTCAGATTGTACGTGTGTCGTGTTCTTTGTTTAGCTAATATTTTGATTTGGCCCGTTTGAGATAAAATGTAACCCAAATCAACCTTTTTTTAGGAAACAGGTTGATATTGTGATCTCTGGTAGCTAACATGATGTGTTTATTTCTTACCTCCTTCCTTTTTTGTTTTATAAAATCATTAAATAGGTACTAAGAATCAACTTTATATAAGGAGTTGACTTCCTTAATTTAAGGAATTTAAATCCAGGTCTTTATTTATCATTGACTTTTGAAATATCCTTCCCAGATACTTAGGCTGTCATCACAAACTGTATACTGCCAAGTGCTATGAAGTTGACTTAGTGGGGGAAATGAATTGGAAGGATGCATGTGTACAGAAATCCACCAACTGGTATAGAGTTATTTGTTGTTAAACTCTGTTTTCTTTAATATGCCTGATTGATCAGCCAATCTAGGAATAACAAAATTAGTACAGATAGATTTCAGGTGGCAAATAATTGGATGCCAATGAGTTGATGACATAATGGGTTAAAATGCCTTGTACTTGGTCTGAGTTTGGCTGGCTTGAGCTAAAGCTCTTTTCTCCCCGTTTGACTCGTTTCCTTTTAAACTAATCTCTTTATTCTTAATGATTGAGCCGTTAAACACCAAAGATAGTATGAAGCGCGTATTATTGTTGGAAATTATTATTAGCAATTTAGCATTGAGTTCGATGAAGCATGTATTTGAACTTTTTGAGTAATTCTTGCATCATCTCTATGGAGAATTTTCATTTTTCAGGATCATTTACATTTTAGATAAAGTGTAGCTTTTATTAGATTTGTATTATTCCTGAACTTATGTTAGAACATAATGTTGTTTACATTTATATTTTAGTCAAGTTAATATTGCTATAGACATTAGTTATAGTACAGGATATGTTCAGTAAATATCTTATAGGTATATATATACTTGTTTACAAAGACTAATAATCTAAGCATTCATATTTCACGTACAATTGTGTTCTCGTTTCTCTCTACCATCGCATACATACATACATAGGAGAGCATCTCATCACTGTGTTTGATTGCTTCAATTTCTGTTGACACTTAATACAATTGGGAACATACAATTGGTATCAGAGCCAAGAGTGGATCAAAATGTTAGTTTATAATCAAAAGATTGATTAAAGAAAAGAAAGATCGATTTTATTTTATTATTTTTTTGAGAGATAAATAAAAATATTTCTCATTATTCAATATCAAATAAGCACCTATAAAATGCAGATTCAATACAAATCAAGCAATAACTAAAAATCCAACTGAAAATTAGCCCAAAAACAAGTATCAGTAACTCTACTGAATCTCCTACCATATATTTCTTCAAAACTTTACTCGATCGGCCACCATTTATGATTCAGAATGCAGCAAAGAATATCAGATCCGTGAAACTACTAAAGGTTTGAACCTGTTTCTTATCCCTCATCATCTTCTTTATCCATGGAGTCGGTTAAAAAACTCAAAATGAAGTCATCGATTTCACCTTCGAGTACTGAATCAGGGTCTGAAACCTCAAAATTTGTCCGAAGATCCTTCACCATGCGATAAGGATGAAGGACATAAGAGCGTATTTGATTTCCCCAACTGTTATCTGTTAGAGACTGCGTGTATTGTGCATTCATCTGAGCCTGGTGAGCCATCTCCCGCTGGTCCAACCGTGATTGTAGTACTGCCATTGCAGAGGCCTTGTTTTGGTGCTGTGACCTTTCGTTTTGACAAGCAGCAGTAATTCCTGTAGGTACGTGAGTTATTCTTACGGCGCTATCAGTAACATTAGCATGCTGACCTCCGGCTCCCCCTGATCGGAATCTTTCTATTCTTAGATCCGATTCATTAATTTGAACATGATGAGATCCATCACCTAAAATAGGGGTTACAGCAACAGCAGCAAAAGAGGTGTGGCGACGTTTGGCACTATCGAAAGGTGAGATACGAACCAAACGGTGGGCCCCAACTTCTGCTTTTGCATATCCGTATGCATATCCACCATCTACTTTAACCGTTGCCCTCTTAATTCCAGCAATCTCACCACGCATTTCATCCACAACCGTGACTCCATATCCACGACGTTGGGCCCACATTTTATACATCTGCATCACCATACCTGCCCAATCCATGCTCTCAGTGCCACCCGCCCCGGCTTGAACCTCTATGTAACATGAGCAAGAATCGTGTTCCCCAGCTAGCAAAGCTTCAAGCTCTTTCTGTTTCACGCTTTGTCTCATCCTCAATAATGCATTTACTGATTCCAATTCCAAATCAGGATCATCCTCTTCACGAGCAAGCTTGATCATGTCAATATGTTCGATTAGTTCTTGCTCAAGTCCATTAACTTCCTTCATTTTACCCATGAGTGACCCATGTTCACGGCTTATTCTCCCAGCATAGACAGGATCATCCCAAAGGTCTGGCTTTTCCATTTGAAATGATAGCATATCCAACCTTACTTTTAACTTCTTCCACTTCAACCGTTTTTTGATAAGACGAATGGATTGAGCGATTGCAGAAGCATGGCTCTTCCAATCATTCTCACTCTCATCAAGAATCATCCATTGATTAGCAACAATGGCATCTACAGTAAGTCCATCAGAAGTTGACGGCTCTGCAGCTGCTTGAGTACTAAAATACTGCCGCGTATTGTTCAAGCTATACCCACATGAGAATCTGAATTTTTTATTCGAAATTGAAGAAAACCCATGTGCATTCCTTGATTGAAATTCAAACCCAGAATCATGATTTTGTGGTTTATCGTTCGTAGAGGTGAAATCGGTGAAGTGGGGGTCTGAAGGAGAAAGGAGAAGGGTAGAAACAGATTGGTAACGAGATAAAATGGAAGACGATCTTTTATATGCTCTTCTAAGTATGATTGATGACATAATTCACTGTGTTTTGATTTTTGAACAATCTGTTTTCAGATTTGAAGATTTCTGCAAATTCGCTTGCAAAAACCCCCAAAATCGATTATAAGGACAGAACCCTCAACTCAAATACGATTCTTAAGCACAACACATCAAATACAATTGAGCTCAGACCATCAAAGACGATTAAGAATCACATATCACAAATACGATTATCCCCAAATCAAATAAGTCAGATTCGGGAAAAAAAAACCGATACGGCCAAGAACAGTTTCGAAAAAACTCGAACTGAAAGCCAAGAACAACTACGATTGAACCATGATTACCAAGAGAATAACAGAAACTCAATCAATCAGAATAATATCGAAGCCCTAAAGTTCGATTAGATGCTAAACACGACTGATTTCGTTAACAATTAATTACAAAACAAATAAGAACCCTAACCGAACACATAAACGTTCATCATATCAACTAAAGGGAACTCTCAACCTCACGAATCATTCATCCCAGTACGAACTCGACAGAAATGGCAAAGAAACAGGTGACCCTCCGAAATTTAAACAAAACAAACAAGAAAAAAGGCGAGAAGCTCAACAGTCAAGAACAGCAATTTACCTACAAATCACGAAGCTTATTAGTGAGTGATTCCGAGTAGATTGCAAGTGAAATCAGATGGTATAAAGCACCCAAGACGACGAATCGAGCAAGAATGTGAGAGAGAGTATCTTGGGTTGTTTGTAAATATATTTTTTTTTTTTGCTTTTTAACTTTTTAGAGTTAATTATAAAAATGGTTATCGTTTTTTAAATTTAAAAATTATAAAAATAATTTGTTGTTACTTTGATTCAGTTTCAGTTCTATACATTAATTGTCGTTAACTTCTTTCGTTAAAAACCCCATATGCCTTGCACATTAGGGTAATTTGGTCATTTTGACTGTTATCCATGTTTCCAAACATTACCAACCCTAAATCAATATTTAATAATTTATTTTTATTAACTATTAACCCTTCCTTCCATTATCTTCTCTCTCTCACACTCCACCTTTATCTCAATCGTCACTTTCTCTCTCTCTCTTTCTTACCACCGGTAACCATCACCGCCATCTAACCACCGCCACCACCATCTAAGCAGCAACGGGTACAATAGAACCACCATCATCGTTATCTCATCGGGATCTGAGCCACCATTGTTCGGTCACCAGATCCTAACCACCATTGCCGCCAAAAACCACCATCACTAACATCCAACCACCACCGCCATCTAACCACCACCCGTGGCAAGACTAAAAGACCACCACCGTCGACATCCTTGTTGAACAACTGCCGCCGTCATCTGCCAACCACCACCAATATCTTCTCTTCCTCTATTTCTTTTCTCTTTTAATGTGTGCGTTGAACTTGTTTTAGATCTGAGTTTTTAACGGGCTTCTTTTCTTGGCCTTCAACTACCATCACACCATCCATCGGCAGTGATGAGCGACGATTGTTGATTTGGGGAAGGAGCACAATTGAACCCATAATACATCTCAATTTGTAAGAACCCACAACTAAACCACCACAACACCGCCGGCATACTTGAAATTTGGGGAATAATCCAAGAGATTTACATAGAGAAGGAGCACAAGTGAACCACCACAGCACCGCTACCACCACAACAAATCTTGATTTGGGGAAAATTCATGAAATTCTTGATCTGCATTACACATCTCTTGTAATTTTGTAAGTGGAAATGGGTTTTTTGTTCTTCTTGTTTGATAGTTAGGGTTTCTAGAAGCTAAGCTTTCCATATCTGTGATTTAGATATTTGTATCGAATTTTGATTTTGTATGAAAATGGGTTTTTTTTGTTCTTCCTGTCCATTCTATACAATATTTTGTACACTTTCTTTGTGGATTCTTTGTATATTTTAAAGTCGATGTTTAAAAATGTTTTGATTAGCCAGTAGTCTTTATAATTTAGTGTTTGATTTGTTCTTATCATTGATTTGTTGACGTGTTTGTATTCTGATAATTATGATTAATTGATTTTGTGTAATAATGATTAAAATTAAAGGTAATTAAATAATATAAATGTTTGGTAACAAGGATAGAGGCTAAAATGACTAAAGTACCCTCATGTGCAAGGCACATGGGGGCTTTTAACGGAAGAAGTTAATGCCAGTTAGTGTAAAGGACCGAAACTGAAACAAAGTGACAACCACAATGACTTTCGTAATTTTTAAAGTTAAATGACTAAAAGTGAAAATCAGTGACAATCACAGGGACCATTTTTGTAATTAACTCAACTTTTTAATTGACACTAAAAAAAGTAAATAAAGAAAATATTTTGGATTTTATCTATTTTATATTGTTTTTGAGTTTTCTAAAGTTTTAAGAAAAATGAAACAATATAAACTCCCCCTCAATGTATAAAGCAGAATTTATAAAACTCCCCCTTAATAGGTTTTCTCCCCTTTGAGAATTGATCGGAGAGCAGTTCGAACACAGAGGAATAAATTTCCCCTCCCCCTAAAAAAAAAGATCAGGTTTCTGACAGATTGAGCATGCCTAACCTAGACATGAGAAAGTTAAACTGTTTTTCATCTAAGGCCTTGGTAAATCTTCGGAGAAAGCTTTGGAATAAAAGTAAAGATAATTTTAAAGAAATGAAACATCAACATCTTCCTCAAAACAATTAGTTATGTTTCATGTGCTACAACTCATCATGTTGCTTGTCTATTCACTCAAGATCCATTGTCAAGTATCAATCATGTTTCGTGCAAAAGAAGAATAAGTTATCAAATTAAAGAAGGAGATAGAAGAAAATAGTGAATATCTTCTTCTATATATAGACTATGCCAATAAGCAAATGATTTAGAACAAGAAAATGTCAAACTTACTCTACAACAAATTGACTGAAAAACTCCACATATCACAAAATAAGTATCATAAATTTGAGATTGAAGAAGTTACCAATATAAGGAATCTTGAGCTACAATTGTTGGATATTCAGAGCAAGTCACATTCAGAAAGCATAAATTTTGAGATCGAAAGGAATCAATTTATCCTTAAAATTCAGAATTTGGAATAAGACTTACAAAATTATGCAGAAGAAAAGGGCACGACATCTTCTGATTCTGGAAAAGTTCAAAAGTATAAGTCTTCCAAAGGTAAAAAAAATCAAGGTTGCTCCTGTAACGGTCTATGTAGTGAATCATCAAAAGTGTTTTGCATATGAAAATCACTCACTAAAGATGTTCATACTACATTCAAGTCTTGCACAAAGAAATTCATAAAAAGGGTCAATCTTTGGAGAAAGCTTTGGAATAAAAGTAAAGATAATTATGAAGGAATGAAACATCAACATCTTCCGCAAAACAATTGTAGTTATGTTTCACGTGCTACACTTCATCATGTTGCTCATCTATTTGTGTGTGTTAGGCAAAGAAGACCATTCTCGCATGCTAACACGAATGCACATCTTCCCACCTTACTTGTGTTTAAATATCCATTTGTGGTTCGTTCTGTCAAACATCTCTTAAGACTTTCTATAGAAAAGATTTGCATAAAATGACATCACTTTTCACCATTTGTGTACCATAAGAAGATATATGTCTGAAAGATTGAGGGGGAGCAAGGTAATAAAAAAGTTTCAAGTCATTGTTGAAGATCAAGAGCTACATTCGAGAGGGGAGTATATTTGTTGTTTGATGAAAAATAATTAGGATGTTGAAACTGAAGATTCCATCAACATTCATTCTCTGTTTATGCTCAAGATCAAATATTTCAGTGAAAAAGATAATATTCGTTTATTTATGCTTAATTGTAAAATGGACATAAAGGGAGAGAATGTTAAAACGTAAAGTTGTGTCCATTTATATTTTAGTTAAGTTTAATATTGCTGTTGACATTAGTCATAGTACATAGTATGTTTAGTAAATACCTTATGGATATATACTTATTTACAAACCCTAATTCAATAAGCATTCACATTTTCGTTTTCCGTTAGCATATTATCATTGTGATTGTTTGCTTCAATTACTATTGATACTTGATACAATTGGAAACATACAACTTATTATTTCAATAGTAACTTGAGACGAAACCGTTTGCCTTGAACTGTTCACACTTATAAACATGGCCATGATTTTGATATACTTTACATAAAATACAACTACCACTTCCAGTATAGAGGAAATTTTAGGAACCCCCCCCCCCCCCGCCCCCTCTCTCTTCTTAATTAAGTTCAGAAGTCCTTTTGATTTATCTTAATTACAAAGAGTTTCAAGAATCTTGGCAAGCATAGGGACAAAACTTTGTAATAGCTTCCGATGCTCATAGTTTAATTAAGCTTTTTAGGATAAGTAGTATTTGACTTCATTTTCAAATTAACAAAAGAAGGCACACTTGTTAAGTTTTAGGCATACTATCTTATACATGATAAATGAAGACTTATGGGGTGTTTCAGATTGGTTATTAGAACGCTTAATTTCTCATCACCTTTTGGTATACGCGTTTTAATTGCCTATTCAAAAGAGCTTATTTCACTCACAAAGATACAAACTATTAAAAAGTTGTTTAATTAAGGCACTAATCGATAACAAACCACCTGAAAGCAATTCTTATTGGTATATCAAAAGGAAATTAGTAGATAAAAAGTTTAATAAGCAATCTGAAAAAACCACATCACTCCTTAAATAGGTAATGCCACATACTCTGTGACTACATTTATATATCAACTCATCCTAATGTAACATTTATACATAAAAAACTTAGGTGGCTTGGTAAATATATTTATAAGAAATTATAAACTTTCACTAGAGTTTGTTACCACAAATTTCATCTTTGGTCCCTAAACTTCATTAACTATGGTGATTGTATCATTGTTTCGTCTTTGTGCCATTTAATTTATTTCAATATTGGTCCCTCGTCATACACATGCACATTCATATGCACATAATTTTTTTTTGAACAGCGAATTTAGTGGGCTCGATCCGCAAGGACATCCATATAGGGCATCAAGCGAGCCTCAAGCCACGCATCATGAGAGAGTAATACCCTCCATCATTTTTTTAGAAAAAACCCCACTGTCCAGATTCGAACCTAAGACCTGAGCTATGTGGTAAAACTCATATACCACTGAGCTGCGCCTCAGTAGTTCATATGCACATAATGGTCAGATTAATTAATTCTACTGCAGTTTGTCTAAGCCTAGGGTCTATGGATCACTAGTTACGACCTATTGGGACTGCCTATTACAATTTATAGCAGACTTATATTGGATCTCTTACGAGCAAACTGTTTAAACAAAGTTTAACACACAACCTATACTGCCTAAGCACTAAAACATTTTGTTTAAATAAATTTTAACACACAACTTATATTGCAGAAGTACCAAAGCATTTTACGCTTGATGGACTGTTTCATGCTAGACATCACTATCTTGGGTTTGGACCACTCGCATGTTCTATGTTAGAGGATACATATCCTATTTGATTATATGGTATGACATGATGAGTTCTCTCTGCTTGCAAACAATTGTTGAGCTCTATCGCCACATTGTTCATGGTTGGCCTTTCGATAGATGTATAGGAAACACAGGCAATAGCCAGTTCTACAACCTTCCAAGCTGTATTGATGCTAAATTTCCCCTCTAACCTAGGAT
>JAUEJL010052057.1:0-20661 GCA_032274825.1 Drosophyllum lusitanicum
ATTCATTAATTATTTGATCCTCCGCCGCGTGCAAAAGCAAAAACCTCAAACTTGGTGCACAGCTATACCCAACGCCGTGGGGCTATAGCCCACGCCGAGAGACAAAGGAGCACCTCTGAGCAGTATTAATTAACAATCAGAGTTTCAATATGTAGTTTGGGACTGGTCTCACCTCTGAGCAGTATCTGATTGTCTTCCATTCTCTTTTTTGGGAGCATAGTTATTTTAACTTCTTTCTTATTTGTCTTTGCTCTCTAAAATAGACTTTAGAGAGGAAGGAGTTGCTCGTCACTAAGCTCCATCATACACCATCACAGACTGTCATCCATCTCTAAGTACCCTATCCCACACCCTCATTGACCGTTATCCCACGCTTTTGTTATAGATATGACGTCCATATACTTATTTATTTATTAATTTTTCTGACTTTATGTATGAGTACATTAGCACGTAAGTACATTCCACCAACGCCTTCTTCTAACAATAAAGACACCCCATCATCCTTCAAAAAATAGTGAATATTAAGCATATGGAAAACTTGATATCGCAAGAAGTAGAACCATAACAACACCAAGTGGGTAACATACAAGAAGATCTTACTAGGAAATTGGAAAATTTTGACTTGCGTAAAAGAGATGTAGAAATGGATGAGCTTGAATAAAACATCTCAAATATCTTGAAGACAGATCACTAAACACCTACATGTGCACGGCTAGTCATAAAGTAGTCACTACATAGTACATTTTACCATAATATTGATGCAAAAAATCTAGTTTATGCATAAGTCTGATAAATAATTTATTGTTTTTTATATATTAATCAATGTATTGTTTTGTATATCTATTGTAGAGTTGTCAGTTGTGTTCAATAAAGTCCATTTAAAAACATAGTCCTGAAATTTTAATGTTTAATCACAGGTGATTCAGTATACAATCACATGTAAATTACGAAAAATTACGAAAATGCCACTCCGCCCAAATTTTTAAAATTTAATCTGGACCATTGATGACATTGATCCAAAGGCTAAAATTAGTCCCTTAGGACTATGAATTACTTATAGACTATATTGAACATTCTTCGTCTATTGTAATGTTTAATTATTGAAATGAATTTTTTTTAATTAATAAGGGCTTTTATATTTAATCTAGATATTATAAATGAAAATTAAAGAAAAACATACTTCTGGTGATCATTCTTGTGAGCGTTTAGTAATGGGCTACTTAGCTGAGTACTTAAGTGTCTTTTAATGGATAATTATCATCTCATAGACTCGGATAAAGAGATGCTTGCAATCTTAGCATTCTGTAATACTGACTTTTTACTTTTTGTTTTTTTGTCTTCATACCGATGTAGAGGCTATGACAGAGGGAGACTGAAGGGTGTTAGGCCCCTTAATTAGCCCAAAGTCATTAATGTATATTATAAGCTTAAGTCTAGCATTTTTTTTATTAAGCCCCTCTCCGGTTAAAATTGAAAGCTTAATATAACACCAAAATAAACGATGAAGCTTTTGAAGGCTAAAGCGGCATTTTGCTTATAAGGGTTTGAAGGTTTTCTTATTTTATTCTCTTCTTCTCGAGACGTTTTTCATGATATATTATTCCGCTACAAATATATTTATTGATATTTTATTCTCTGGTTTGCTATTTTGTATTTGCATCGTTTTTAATTTGAATGTAAATGTTATTTTTGAGTTTATCAAAACTAGAAAACAAGCAGCATCGAACTATCAAAAATCTAGAAACTAGAAGAAAGTTCACGTGAGATTGTAGTTTACATTGGACTGGTCTATTTCACTATCCGAGTTTATAATATTGAATTATAAAATTTATTATAATAAAGAAATTTTTGTTATTGGAATCGTAAATTATGTTCATTGAGTTTGTAATGGACAAATATTTTTGTCATTGAATTATTGAATCATCAATCAATAGTCAACGTTATCAAATTAAATGGTAATTATTTTATTTTAAAGATCCAGAATATTGTTTTAGTTAATACTTTGTTACAGGTTGATTAACGACAAAACAATTGATTTTGCAAAGCTCAAGCATTATTTTATCACAAAATTTCTTGTCTTTAAACGGACTTTCATTATTTATTTATCGAGTTTATTTCACAGAATAGTACGAAGTTTGAAAAATGTACATACAAGATCACCCATGTCTTACTTCATAATGTGAAATAAATGGTGAGTGACATTGCTGAAACATTTTTCAAACTTGGTTATTATTATTTGAATTCTCCTCTTTATTTATCTTACAAATAAGCAAACTTCTTTATGTCATTCGTATATTATAAGTATCATTAGAGTTTTTATAAAGGAAGCCCCTATGTAAATTCTAACTCCGCCCTTATACCAAAGTTTGCCAACATGGATAGAGTTTTAAGGGGGTGACATTGGTTTTTTGCGCTACTAAATGGTCTGGTTGCATGGTAGAGTCTTATTGGGAAATGACATTGGTTTCTGGCTTGACTAGGGTGTCTCTGGTTGCAAAAAACAATGGTTTCTGTTGATCGGACTCTGTCTCCCCCCTCCGTTGCTGCCACCCCCACCACCGATCATCATCACTCATGTTGGTTGTTGGCAGCCCAACTCTGTTGGCCACACTGTAATCCACTACTGTCGTCCATTGTTGGTGATTAGGGATGAGCTTTTTGACCGAAAAATCGAACCTAAACCGGTTGAAACTTGGTTAGAGTATTCGGTCCGGTTATCGGTTCTCCTAAAACCCCCTTTTCGGTTTTCGGTTCCACCGGTTATCAGGTAGTTCGGTCTTAAAACCGGAACAGTTCGGTATGTGATTTTGTATTTGTTATATGGTTAACTATGAACTATTGTTTTTGGTGATATGGTTGGTTATTGAACTATTATCGTTGACGATATGGTTAATGGTTATTGTTTGTAAGAAAGAAGTCAACAAACTATTATTTATTGATCATATGTTAGTGTCGAAAATGCATACATGTTCACTTACGGTTTCAAGTATTTTTAGTGTTAACTTTCAATCGTTTAGTTTTTTGGTTATTAGTTAACCTTTATAGGTAAAAAACAACTAATATAAATGTATCATATATTCATATTTGCCTTTAATAGCAAAAATATTCACCGGTTACCGGTTATTTTCGGTTCCTACTCTTGAAACCGGTTCAAAAGTAAATTTTCGGCCTTATCCGGTTCTATACCCGGAATAACCGGTTAATAACCGGAACCGGATCCCTTATATCGATTCGGTTTTCGATTTTAGTTTTCATCATTTCGGTTATCGGTTCTCTTGGTTCCAGTCCGGTTTGGGCTGATCTTATCACAGGAACTGTCATCCTGAATTGCATTATCTTTCTTATTGATCTGGTTCTCTTATAAACGGATTTTCTAAAATTTAAACAGCTTTCTAAATATAGAAAGTAGAAAATTCTGAATGAAAAGTATAGAAAATTTCCCTTAATCAAACACAACTTGAGCTTTATTTCGTTCTCTAATATGAAAAACTATGGTTACCGGTGTCCATAAACTAGGAAACACGTTTTAGATGGATCCAAAAACTCAAGGAAAAACTAAATTTGAGATAAATTCAAGCTATATCTCTCAAACTTTAGGTGTTTCAACTGCCAAATATTGTGACAAGGAAGTATACAAATGAGTTCTGACTTCCAGATTAGAAACTTGCAATCTCCATGCATCTAATGCAATTTACTACATCTTTAAAAACTCGAGCATAAACCAAAAACCAGTAATGAATCTTAGTGTAGGGGAATACCTCCGCCCGAAAATTCCACCTCAGGTGCAGGACGTAAAGATGAAACCCAATCAGAAGCGTGAGTTGGAAGAAGACCCAATGTGTTTAGCTTCCAGACACCAAGCAACATGCCCCCCAAATTTAGGGCAATAAATAGTAATTTGGGTGCAAGTAGGTCTACTTTGTTATCTTTGTAAGGTGCAAAAACCTTCCCAACCCCTTGAAGGGCACTTAGAGGCTGCCAAAGAGCTGAAAATGTAATGCCTATGCTAAACAAATGGACAGTACTTCCGGCCATCCACATCATAAACCCCATCATGAGCAGATTCTTGAAGGGGGCTTGCGCGACTTCCCATGCTTTTTGGGACTTCCAGTTTGCTTCAGCATCCTTCTTTTGACGACTCAGAGAAGAATCATCCTGATCAAGAGATGCACGAGTGAACCCAGGTGGGTCGGGAATATCACGGGAAGAAGGTGTAGATGAATTGTCTGTGAAATCAACTACCCATCTTCGACTTCCCATCACTCCTTTCCCCTTTTCCATCTACATAAAGTTGACCTGAAATTAGTAACTGGGTTGTGCATGAAGAAGGGGAGTAAGGTTATACATATGAATTTAGAAATGGCAATTGTAAACACTTTTACCTACAATGGCTTGATTTTGGTTATCTTTTATGTCAAATCAGTCAAGATAAAAGATTTAACTACACAAATATACTAGTCAAATGGGTTGAACAGATCGAAAGTCATCTGAAGTGCATTCAGGAACATAATACCTCCCCAAGTCCTAGATCGTTTTCTTTAAATATAAGATTATTATTGTAATAGTCTAATTTTTGTAACTGTATTTGAGCATCGCTTCCTTATAAAATGAATACAAAACTGTTTGTGGATCAACTTTAACCCAACCCCTTTTGATACCACTAGAAAGTTCCCATTTTGACTAGTTACTCAGCCTGCCCGTGGCACCTAGTGGGCCGTGGTTGAACTTGTATAGGTTTCTTTTCCGTTGATGGATTATATATTTATATTTGAATCCTGAAACAGCCTATTTAAAAGTTTCAAGGGAAAGAGTCCATAAAAAGAGATCCCTCCATTAACTCTCAAAAAGGTAAGAAACCTATGTGAGACAATCTAACAATCTGCTTAAAGCTCTCAAGTGAATTAATGTTTCAGGACGACTAGTGGTATAGGGGTTTTACTAAATAACTCAGGTCTTGGGTTCGAATCTGGGTAGTGGGGGTTTTTCTAAAAAAATGGTGGAGGGTATTACTCCCTCATGGTGCGTGGCTTGGGGCTCGCATACTGCCCTATATGGATGTCACTACGGACCCGGCCCACTAAATTTGCTGTAAAAAAAAACAATTTTTATCTATTGTTACATATTAGATATCTGAATTTTGTTAGTTGCAATTGTTGATTTTTTTTATCTGTATTCGGTTTGCGTCTGAATCAAATTATGTAGATTTGTGGAAATTAGGTTTAATTGAAATTAAATCTTTTTGAAACTTCAAATTAAAGTTGTGCTTATAACTTCATTCGAATAAGAGTAGATTTTTAAGTTTAGTAAATATTTATGGTCCGGTTAAACCAAATAAAAACCGACAGAAGTTGAAAACTCACTCGATTACCTCCTTAGTATAAATATTCTCGTAAAAAATCTTCTTACTTATCTTACTGCTTATCATATATATCCAAACACTCTGACTCACCTGCTCTCCGGAGTCCAAACAAAACAAAAGATTCAAAATTCAAACAATTCCCCCTAAAAAAGAAAACCTAACGGCACGTTACCACATCTCTTAAATAAATTCAACCCTAAACTAACAGCAATCAGAAAACTCCGTTACGCCATCCCATTTATAACACCCCTTCCCTCCCTCCCCCTCTTCACTTTACCTCCCTCCTTCTGTTACAATTTACAAATTACAAACCCTCTCCCTCTCTCTCTCACACACACTCACTCACTCACACAAGCAGTTTCTCTCTCTAGAACTATCGAAAATGCGTGAGATATTGCACATCCAAGGAGGCCAGTGTGGCAATCAGATCGGAGCTAAATTCTGGGAGGTCGTATGTGCTGAGCACGGGATCGATTCCACTGGAAGGTATAATGGAGACAACGATCTTCAACTCGAGCGTGTTAATGTTTACTACAACGAAGCCAGTTGTGGTAGGTTTGTTCCACGTGCTGTTCTCATGGATTTGGAGCCTGGTACTATGGACAGCCTCCGGTCAGGTCCGTACGGTCAGATTTTCCGGCCGGATAATTTTGTGTTCGGGCAGTCCGGTGCGGGGAATAACTGGGCGAAAGGTCATTACACTGAGGGCGCCGAGCTTATTGATTCGGTTTTAGATGTCGTACGGAAAGAAGCTGAGAATTGCGATTGTCTTCAAGGTATAATTTCATCTCATGTATTTGAGTGTTATCGAGTTAATTACGCATAGAAAGTCGCTTGTTATGTTTTCTGTCAAGTGTATCGCATCGCCTGTTGCGTTTTGATTTTCGTTACAGTAGTTGTTGGTGTTATGGTTCATGTTTAATGCTGGTGTTTTTAGGTATTCAAAGTCGAATTGTTCAAGATCTTGCGATTCTTGAGTTTTTCCTCCGGTATTGATGTAGATGCGCTGTCATTTTCATATGCTTGGGGTTATCATGCACTGATTTAGGTTTATGTTTTAGTAAAATTTTAATTCAGAAGGAATTTGATGTCTTGGATAACTGAAATCGGATTCAATTTAATTCCGTAATCTCATTGGTTAATTAACAATCTAGATTATGCTCGTATAATGAATTTCGTTGGCATCCATCCCCTGTTAGACTCCTTTTGTTTGTAGGTTAAATGAAATTCTAACCGGTGGAATTTTAAGTAGTTATTAAGTCCATTCATGGTAATTTTCTGATCTGCATGTCTATCAATCTTTTATGTGATTGTTTTAATCATTTATCAATTCAACTTTAAATTACCTTTATAAAAGCCTATCCATCTCTGAAACGAGTGATGCTGATTTTTTTTTTCTTGATTCTAAAGAGGCTTATGCATTTAGTTGTGGAAAATTGTCTTGACCTAACTGATTTGGCAGGCGAAAACCTTGAGGAAATTTTATTTCAACAATATTTGATACTGTTGAAAATTGTGGCTGAAAACTTGTTTTCTTAAAGCAGATTGGAATTTGGGATAGCCCATAGCATTTTCAAAAACCTGTTGTAGTGCTGATTTTTGTTGGTTAAATCTCAGGTTTCCAAGTATGTCACTCCTTGGGCGGTGGGACTGGTTCTGGAATGGGAACACTTCTCATTTCCAAGATCAGAGAAGAATATCCAGACCGCATGATGCTTACTTTCTCTGTATTCCCGTCTCCAAAAGTCTCTGATACAGTTGTGGAGCCCTACAACGCAACCCTCTCGGTCCACCAACTTGTTGAGAATGCAGACGAGTGTATGGTGTTGGACAATGAAGCTCTGTATGACATTTGCTTTAGAACCTTGAAGCTCACTACACCTAGCTGTAAGCTCTTTACCTTCAGAGTAACACTTCTTTAAGTGTATATATCTTGATGTTATTCTTCACATATTTGACTAGTTGACTATCCTTTGCAGTTGGAGACTTGAATCATCTGATTTCTGCTACGATGAGTGGAGTAACTTGCTGCCTTCGTTTCCCTGGTCAACTCAACTCAGATCTCCGGAAGCTTGCTGTCAACCTCATCCCGTTCCCTCGCCTACATTTCTTCATGGTTGGATTTGCACCATTAACATCACGTGGGTCCCAACAATACCGTGCACTAACTGTACCTGAACTCACCCAACAAATGTGGGATGCCAAGAACATGATGTGTGCAGCGGATCCTCGCCATGGGCGCTACCTGACAGCATCAGCCATGTTCCGTGGTAAAATGAGCACGAAAGAAGTCGATGAACAAATGATTAATGTCCAAAACAAAAACTCTTCCTACTTTGTAGAATGGATCCCTAACAATGTTAAGTCAACTGTCTGTGACATACCTCCAACCGGGCTTAAAATGGCTTCAACCTTCATTGGTAACTCGACATCAATCCAGGAAATGTTCAGACGGGTGAGCGAGCAGTTTACTGCCATGTTCCGCAGGAAGGCTTTCTTGCATTGGTACACTGGTGAAGGAATGGATGAGATGGAGTTCACAGAAGCTGAGAGCAATATGAATGATTTAGTCTCCGAGTATCAGCAGTATCAAGATGCAACCGCTGATGAGGAAGGTTATGATTACGAAGATGAAGAGGAAGAACTTCTGGAAGGAGCTTAACAGGGGGCATTTCTTTTCTGTTTTATTTTGTTTGCTGCTGTGTTTTGACTTCTGTGAGGCATCTGCCACCTGCTTAGTGGCATGGAATTGGATTGATGTTAGTTAGTTTACTATGTTTTTTTTTTCTTCAAGTCTTTCTTAATTAAATTCTAGGAGTCATGTTTTTGGTGATGCTGTTTGCAGACATGATGATTGTGTGATAATTTTGAAGTCATCTTCTTGGTTACATCTTGTTTCTGTATATGGCTTCATTATCTGTTTGCATTTGTCATGAATAATTTCCCTCCATTCTCACTGATATAACTTTTTTTAAATCTATATATGCATCCATTTTACAAGTTGTAATAACTTTGGATCTTAAACTTATAAGAGGCTTACAATTCTTGCTTTCTACCAAGATAGGACATGTGGTTGTACATAATCCTAAAATACAAACTTTGATCTATTTGAATGGCTTTGGTAAGAAAGGACAGGAATACAAAGTGAAGTTTGAAATTTTTTCACAGAAGAGCAACCTTAGTTTGTTCTGTATATGCAAATCCTTTTACAGTTGAAATCAATAAAATGCATGATGTGTTGTGGTCAGACACATGAAACATCCTCTTCCTAGTTAGGTTTTAGGTAAAGGTGAGATTGAACCTGTTTTAATTCAAACAAACAATGTTAACCCTTCAAGAAAAAATTAAGATCACAACCAGATGGTGAATCGAAGTACTAAGGCGCAACGTGAACTCAACTTCTAGAAGTAATTATATGTATAAAACCTCATAGAAAAAAATGTACAGTATTATTGATACGAAGTTCAAATAACATGAAAATCCGTTTATACAATTGGGCTAAGTGACCTGATTGTGTGTTGGCTGGTTCTTTAAGTATCTGTTGCTACTGTGCATTCTCATAATAGTGTGCTCTTTCAATAAATAAAATAAATTGTGTTGGAAAAAGTTATAATATCATTAATCCTCATAAACTTAATATTATGCATAAAAACCATAACTCTTGATCATTATTACATTTAAACACCCAAATCATCATAAATCATAATTTTGAACCAAAACCAACCAATTTTTACGTTAAAACTCTCTTCAACGTGTATAATTTCAGTAAAATAATTTAACATATATGTTTTAAAAGTATTTATTATTTTAAATAATAATTAATATTTTTAAATGAATAAAGATTAGAATAAAGAATACAAAATGAAGACGAGGGTATTTTTGTCTCTTCAAGTGTGTCAGGGACCAAGATCGAAAAGAAATGTAAATCATGAGGATTAATATCGTAATTTTTGAAACACAAAGACTAAATCTGTAATTTTGTGTAATCGATAGGAACAAAAAATGTAGTAAACTCAATATAGTATTTAAAATACAATACTCTTCATAGTAAACGTGTATAGCTTGATAGTTTTACTATATTGGTTTTGAATATTAATATGTGACACACATCTTTGTCGGATGCTACTATACTAGTCCTAAACCACAAGTTTTGGCAAGTTGCAAAAAATCCAACTAAGAGCATATATTCAACGTGGTTCTTCTAACCTTCAGATTCCATTTCTTTACCAAACACACTAATTAACAAATTGGAATTCACATTGCAAATCTTTTAGAATTTCAATTCTAATTCTAAGGAAACAAATGTACCAA
This sequence comes from Drosophyllum lusitanicum, assembly GCA_032274825.1. Taxonomy (NCBI): domain Eukaryota; kingdom Viridiplantae; phylum Streptophyta; class Magnoliopsida; order Caryophyllales; family Drosophyllaceae; genus Drosophyllum; species Drosophyllum lusitanicum. The sequence goes on from JAUEJL010052057.1 coordinate 9,671, forward strand.
ATAGTAAATAAAATACATATAAAAATAATTCATCTATCATAAAAATATAGGAACTCACTGGAAAAACTTTCAAATAAGTAGAAAATGCATCTTTACGAGATTAGTGCCACGTGTCAAGACTTTGTTGGACTAAACGAAAGTCATGAGTTTTATCAAAATCTTTAAGCGGGCTTCAAGATTATCATGCCACGTGTCAAGAGGTGGCTGATTCAAACCAAAAGTGCAAAAAATTTACAAATCTACGAGAAGGGTTGTTTTTGTCAAATTTGGAAAATTCAAACAAAAGGGGTGTTAGCTTAGTGGCCACGGAGTTTTATTTGTGATAAATCTAGGCTATTTGAGACTGTAAAAACGGATCAGGTAGTTGTTCTAGAATTAGCTGAGACCGTAAAATGCTTCAGATACCCATGTATACCCAAAAGAATTGGAAAATTCATAGCTTAATTTTGCTCGTTTTAAAAATGCTTATACCCAAAAGAATTGGAAAATTCATAGCTTAATTTTGCTCGTTTTAAAAATGCTTATACCCAAAAGAATTGAAAAATTCATAGCTTAATTTTGCTTGCTTTAAAAATGCTTTTTTTCATAATTTTTCAAGAAAGCACACAAACATAAATGCATATGGGTTTGAGATTGATGTTAACTAATCCACTTTAATTCACTTTTTGACTTCCCAAAAGTCATTATGTACTAAATTGTCATTAAATAGATAGAGCTTACCTTTTACAATTTTCTCTATTCAATGGAAGAGATCACCGATAAGTTTTCCCATATCATACTCGGTATTTGGTAAGAATCAACTGTGTACTCTCTAATGTGGTAGAGATAGATCATAAAAGATTTCTCTTCAATTCACTTGGTAGGAATATAGGGTACTTCAAATGTTAGTGATGACTTGTTGTGACTTAATTGTTTCTTCATGTTCAAACTTTTAGGGGGGTTAATTTCAAATCAATTGACGCTTGACTAAGCCTTTGCCTTGGCATATAGCGTAAAATCATATAATAGTTACCAAGTTTGAAAAATGTTCCACCAAGGTTACTCCCCCCTTTATTTCACATTGTGAAATAACCCATAAGTGACCTTGGTGGAACAGTTTTCAAATTTGCTTACTATTCTGTAAAAGAAACCCAAACTTTTATTATTCAAAGTTTGACCCTGACCCGTCTCTTTCTTAGTTGTTTTGTCTGACTGTCAAATATTGCTACTAGTTCCTCTATCACCTGCTTATGCTCATTATGTAACACCCCCAAGAAAATTGTGAGTATTTGAATTATAAAAGATATTATTATTATTATCAATATCAATATGATTTAATAAATGATAGTCTTGCATAAGCTTGTGATAAAATAAAGAGTTTAGGGATTTAATCGTAACTAACAAATATTGATGTGTAAGTAGGAGATTTATATTGAGGTCAATATGTGAAAAATAGGACTAGATCACTAGGAGGATCAAAACTGTCTAACTGACAAACTTGCCTATATAAAAGGATTTTTAGTCAAACTAGTCAAAATTCAAAGTGTGTAGTGTGTGTGAAAGTGTGTGGAACTCACGAGAAGGGCTGGATGAGCTGTGTTCTTGACTTTTAATCTACAATTGAAAGGAAATTTGAAGAAACAATCTAATTCAAGTATAGGAGGTATAATATTTTGACCCATTTAGGGTATATCTTTGTGAATATAGCCATTTTTTAATATAATTGTTGATTGATAAGTTTGAATCATCTTGGTGATGATTTAGATGAATTTTTGTTACTGAAATGTGGATTATAGAGATTAGTTAGCTGATTTTGTTAAAATTTTGAAGTAATGGGTTGAATTTTGAAATGTGGATTTTGTTATTGATATTGTTACTGAAATTTTGTTTTCTAAAAGTAAAACAATTTGTAGAGAGTTATATTTCATACTAATACTTACGTGTTTTTTTTTTGCCTTAATAGTTAAGTATTTCTTTTGATGGTTGTATTTCATACTAATGCGTAAGTGTTTTTCCTCAATTACTTTTGAGAGTTTTTTAAATCTCCAAAAAAAAGTTGATTGTCGATATGTTTTTCAAAATCTACGTCATTTTCTTATAGAAATTTAGGTCAATTGCTTTTTTACTTCTTAAAGAAGTATGATTCAATTTCTTCTTGAGGACCTACTTCATTAAGTGCTGATTCAGTAAGTTATCGATTGGTTTTTTCAATGTCTTCTTCATTTGCTGCCTCGTAATTTTCTACCTCAATATAAACGACAATTGCTTCTTTATTTTTGAGCTTATGGTTTGATTGTTTCTTCTTCTAATTTTTTGTGTTGTTCAAGCTATTGTCTTTTTTAGGCTAGGGCTTGAGTGTTCAAATTCTAACTAGAGATCTTTATTAGCATTGTCATATTCGTGAATGAGAGGTATTCTATTTTCGACTTGGCATTAATGTGGAATCCCAACATTTGAATTCAAAAAATTGACTTGTCATCTTTGTTCCAAGTAATTTTAGCCCGATTACATTATATTCGCCAATTATTCTGATGTTCTTTATGTTGTGATTAGAATAATTTCACATACTATATAATTAGTTTAGGGTTTGTCATCTTTCAGTGACATGATTTTTGTTATGTATGTACTTGAAACAATTTAGTATAAGTCCACTTTTTTATTATGTCTATCAATTTTTATTAGTTTTTTTATTATGTAAATAATTTGACACAATTTTCACGTATTTAAAAAAACATTTTTTACTTAATAAGTTATTTTTTTGGTTTATTTATACAAAATCTGTGTGTGCATGAGTCCTTAAATGATTGTAAACATGTATATTAGTCCGTATTATCATTTGTCGCGTTTTGGCCTTGATGGCTTAATCATGAGCATTCATCCCCTTGCCACATCAGAAGCATATTATTTTTTCTTTCTATCTCCTCCATCTCATTCTTATCACTCTAACCCCCATATCCATTCCCTAAACCATCTCATCTTTAGACACACACACACACACACACAATCACACTCACACTCACACTATCAGACTCTAAAAAAAACTCACCGTGAATGGGGACCAGCTTGCGCGACCCACACTCCAACCAGTCACAAACCCGCTAATTGGATGTGGGTAGTCTTAAGACATGTATAAAAAGGTCCAACATTTTACGCTTCCAAACATATATTTTGTCGACTTATATTACTCGACCACAAACATCTTTGGTCAATATTAGGATACACCTAAGCCACACTTTTGGGCAAGTAACAAGTACCCAAGTGCACATGTTCAACGAATATTAAGCTTTCATGTTACTCATTGTATTCGTCTTTTTCGCTATTAAGAAGGCATCGATCGCTTTCATGATCTATAAACAACGATTAGCGACGAGATTTGGTAACTGGATTCTGTTCTCTATTCTTTCGTATATTTTGAGTTAACTTGTAATAGTGATCCGACTCTAGTTCTCGCCTTCTGTTTGCGTCTCGCAAATGCAGGGTTGGACTGCAAGCTTGTAATTCTCTTTTGGGTAATGCTAATTGTATAAGTATGTTTGTTCAGAAACAGTATATTATTAATAAGATGATATAAACTCTACTTAATTTATATTTATAGAACATATAGGTAGACAGAAACCGTTTTCTAAGTAAAAGCAACTTCGATTTCTAAAGAACGTATCGAAAGAATAAAGAGTCTAAATTAACAAATTGGAAGATCGCATATCTAAGTTCTTCTTCATATCATCGCCCGTGATGATGATATATCGGGCGAATTTAAGCTCCAAACTTGGGGACTTTAGCAGTCGAGATACGTGTAAGGAAATGTTCTGCTACAATCCTCCTTTGAATCTTCCCTGTCGCGGTTTTTGGAACAGAGTCTGTTATGAAAACCTTCTTAGGAACCTTAAATGCTGCCAAATTCTTCTTGCAGAACCTCGACACCTCTTCTTCATCGAGGTTCGATCCTTCTCTAGGTATCACAGCACAGTTTATCTGCAACACATCCAACCATAAGATACAAATCCATATATGCCAAGCAAAATGAATGTATGAATTCCAAGATCACTAAAAAATATAATTCTCAAAGTGCTATAACTGATACTATTATATCAATTAACTCTTTCTATTCATATATAACTATTCCCGTGATATATAAAAAGCTGTAATCACACTTTCCAACTATATCTAACCACCCAAAAGTGCTTCCCATTTGCCATTTCAAGGATTGTGACAATAAAGATCGTTATTCTCTTCTAAAGTTCAATAGTTTTTTTCTTTTTATAAGATTAGATCACCCGTATTCATCGCCAACCTTCACATCAACATCAGCTTTAACCTCCACATCATAAAAACAAAAACAAAAAAACATTTCCCCTCCATTTAGCTTGTCATTTAGATAACGAGCAACACAACGACGAGAGAGGCATAGTGGACAACGAGCAAAATTGACGGTGACGAGGCTTCCATGACGAGCTCGTCACCCACCACTACAAGTGGTGTTAAATCTTGTGAATAAATTAATATGGTGATTTTGATTTGTCATACCTCTTCACCGTATTTGTCATCAGGCACACCAAAGCAAACAGCTTGGGCAACATCAGGGTGCGATAACAGGACGGCATCCACCTCAATAGGTGATATCTTCTCTCCTGCAGTCAATTAAGATAAACCAAAGTTAAGACTTTTTAAACAACAATTTGACAAGAAAAAGTATAAATAAACTAAAGATATTGGTATTAATTATAATAAGTTATTATGTGTCAGCATAAAAAGAATATACCAATATTGCTTTTTATCTTTAATAGGAGTTTTAGGACCTTGTAATTATCGACACCCACACGTATAAAAAATATATATTTTTTAAGGTTACATTTTTTCATAGGCCCATGTCACCAGATTCACATCAGAGTGAACTTTCCTAAGAATGACATGATATTAACACGTCATGCCAAACATATCAAATCTTGTTTTACTTGTCACCCACGACAAATTAATTTGGTATGTGGTGATTTATGGCTAGTTTGGCGTATAATATTGGTCCATCACTCGTAATTCCGATTATTAAGGTCAATAACTTATACTAAAAAAAGGCCGCAATTCATGGAGTAAACCCAAATACAGGACTTGCATAAAATACTTTTTTTAAAAAGTAAATCTAGCAGGTTTTTTGAAAAAGTCGAACTATGACGCTGATTTTTTTCGTAGTACAATAACAAGGCACATATAAATGAGAATAATAGTAAAACTTTATAATAACAAAAATTATCATCATCTTTTTGCATCGTGTAAATCATTATATAAATATTAATAATGACAAATAAAAAGGGTGAATAGTAGTACCTCCTCGGTTAATGAGTTCCTTGATCCGGCCAACAAGATGCAGATATCCATCGGAGTCAAAGTACCCGATATCACCCGTGTGAAACCACCCGAATAGGAATGCGGATTTATTTGCTTCCGGGTTATTTTTATACCCGCTCGTGACATTGGGGCCCCGAATACAAACCTCACCGTTTGCCCCCGCCTTCTGTTCTACACCATTTTCATCCAAAATTGCCATTTCTTGACCCACAGGTTTACCTACCGACCCGGGAATATGGGGCCCGTCTTCTGGTAACGGGTTAGAAGCCATGAGATGGGTGGCTTCGGTCATGGCGTACGCCTCCAGAACCGGCGCATCAAAGGCTTCCTCCAGCCGAGCTAATATACTCGGCGCGAGCGACGCGCTGCAGCTTCGGATGAACCGGAGCTTCGGGTAAGCGGGTTCGGGTTTGGTTAAGTGGCGGTCGAGAATGATTTGGTGGATGGTGGGGACGGCGGTGTACCAGGTGGCATTGTATTTCTTCATGTCTGACCAAAACGTCGTGGCGGAGAAACGACCGGCGGAAGGAAGAGTCACGGCGGCTCCGGCACCGAGCGAACTTAGTAATCCTGCGAGCAAGCCGTGGACGTGAAACAACGGGAGGACGATTACCGTCGAGTCAGACTCGGTGAGTTTATAAACAGATTTTATGTTATTGACGGAAGAGGCTAAATTGAATTGCGTCAACGGAACGCCTTTTGGGCGGCTGGTGGTGCCGGAAGTGTGGAGGAAAAGCGCGACGTCGGACGGCTCGTTAACGATTTTCGCGGCGGAGGAATCGGAGTGCGATTCTGACACGGCTGAGAGGTGAACGCCTGATTCGACGTCGTTTAGGGTTGCCGTCACGTGACGGAAACCGACTTTTGAGGCGGCGGATTCGGCCGCTTCATTTCCTTCTTTGGCAGTTATTAAAAGTTTTGATTCGGAGTCCGACAAGTAAAACTCGAATTCGTCGGCGGTATAAGCTTGATTAAGCGGCGCCGCCGTGGCTCTGACTCTGATGACGGCCAAAAACATGATCACATACTGAAAACAATCGAAAATCACGTCAAAACTCATCCTAAAGTTAAATCAACAATCCAATTTCAAGTAAACTCAATAATAGATTTACATACCTCAACGGTGTTGGGGAACGTGAGGGCAACGATGTCGTGGGGTTTCACTCCGGCGGCCACAAGTGAGGAAGCAGCATGGTCGATTAGGTGATCAAGACGTGAGTGTGTGATATCAAATTTGCCTGATACGGATATAGCACGGCGATCAGGGAATTCGTCGGCGACATGTTTGAGTAATCCGGTGAGGGTTTCCATTTTTTCGTGGGAAAAATGAAAGACTCGTTAAAAATGAAAAGGATAAAAGGTTTAATCGGATTGAGAGAGAAAAATGAGATGAATGGAAAGCAGGGGAAGGGTGAAAATATATATAGATTAACAAGGCGGCGAGCTGACGGACCAGGAACGACGGTTGGGTTGGGTTGGGGTCGCCTACGTTCGGCGAAGGTGTTAATTGGGGAAGGTTTGCCACGTGGATGATGACTTGTATATTTTCTACCAATTTTTAATTTTTTTTTTGTTAACATCTTCAAGGGTCACATAATCTTATGATAAGGGGGCAAGGCCGCAAGGGGCGGTATGGAGTCCATGATCCCTTATTTAACCATGGTGAACTTTTGGTGCGATGTCATATTTTATGGTAAGTTATCGTTGATGTTATTAGGTCCGACGGATCATCACCATGTTATAAGGTTCGTTGTGATTGTGTAATGTAAGGTATTATGAAGGGAAAAAAAAGACTGAAGTAACAGTGCAATGAGATAGTAATACTGTGATCATATCGTTCTGCTGAAATCATAAAACAAATAATATATTTATCTTTTTTTTTCAAATTACAATCATGGTTTATATCTGTATAAGTTATTGCGACATTGGACCACTGTTTTATAACACTTATTCATATTGAACACCGGAATCTAAATCAAGTCACATAGATTTGTAACATCAATTCAAACCAAACACTGAAATTGACAACCGAATATGAACCAAGTTAAGAACATGGATGGAACCTCAGTTTTGTAACACCCCTTAAAACTTGCATCAACGTATCACACATCTCTCTACCTCTAATCTTTTAAGTTGTTGCTTATCAATATTTGTATCTAGGGTTCTAGTCATTGTATATCAAAAGCACTTTCAGTTAAATCAAAGAATTCTCTGTTCCTGCCTCGTGGACGTAAGTCATTGCTTTGACGAACGAACCACATAAAATCTTTTGTGTTTTTATCTTATTGTAATGCTAGTCTCGGAAACTTATCTGCAATAATTTTGTTGAAATATGATTCCAAGTTCCCTTCCAAAAAAACGTTCAGGACTTAGAGCGTAAGAAATAAATAAAAGGTCAGTTCAGAAACGAAAGGTTCAAATTAATGCATATTCATCCCTTAGAACCTAAGAATAAAAATAAGTGAATATATATGTTTTATTGAAAAACAGAGTAATTATATTCGGCTAAAATTCACTTATGTTTGGTCAAACATGACATATCGTGTTCTTTTACAAATATAAGAGTGAGATATATAAAAAGACACATCTTAACTTAATATAAGGGGTCAACTCTTATGTTTATGAAAAAATATAATTGATCATGTTAAATCACAACGATCTTAATTCGATTATATTAATAATAACTAATGTATACCCATATATTCCACAAATAATACCCATATATTCCACAAATAATAAAGAGATAGCACATTTATTTCTATATTTATCTATAACATTCTCCACTAGATGTCTAATACTTCTTGTTATAGCCTTACCAATAAAGGAAAATTAACATATAAATCTTTCACACGTTTAATTATGTTGACTAATTAAAAACCTTGTTGGTAAAATCTAATGAGATAAAAGCCATACCTTAGGAAAAGGGAAATTGATTTGTACACAACAAGATTTTATCATACACAACAATTGTGACTTTTATACCTCTAGAATCCCACTATCTTTTATTCTCATCCACATATTTAAGGGTATAATGGTCCAAACAACAACTAATTGTTGTGTGTGACAAAAATCTGTTATGTGCAGATCATCTCCCTAAGAAAAAGAATGTAGCATGTTTTTTATCCCTCTAATGATCATATCACTTGAGTTTCTTGTCTTCTTGAGTTACCAAAACAAGGTGTAATGAGCTAGTTTTTAAGGAAACAAGTCAGTTAGGTTATTGATTGAATGACATTAATCATTCTTCTTATCTCATAATTTGTTGGTTAACCACCAAACTTCTTTTACAATGATTTAACCACTAAACTTTTATCGAACTTCTTTTACAATGATTTAACTACTAAACTTTTATTGCCTTATTCAAAAAACGAAACAAGACGAGCTAAAACAGTATAGCCTAAATTAATGTCATTTTAATATTGAAAAAAACTAGCAAACCTTCACCAATTAACCGGTTTAACCAATAAACTTTTTAGATAATGATTGAACCACTATACTAATTTCGTCTTATTCAAAAGAGTATAAATGAAAGTCTACGCTTTATATATGAAATTGAGAGGCTTGATAAATTTTGATAATTCTTTATACAAATGAAAGATTGACATTTTCTCAATTTTATTGTACAAAAAGAATTATAAAGAATGACCAAGAAATGAGTGTCAAATTAAGAAAACCATAACAACTCCTACTTGATACAATTCTATGATTCTTTTTTCAAATAAAAGATAGATGTGATGTTTAAGTTATAATGCAAACATTGGTCAAGAAACAAGCTTAAAATATATAGAAGCATAAAAGCTCACAAAAGGGTAAAAGTGTGTTGACAACAATAGTTTTGTAATGTAGTTAAAATTACTTAATTCAATAAATAGGTGAAAGTTTAGTGGATAAACTAATAACAATAATCTAGTGGTTAAATTGATCATATAAGACCATCATCATTTAATCCGGACTTACCCTGCCAACCTCACTGTCACATCAGCATCCACATCATCTCTCACCTTCAACCCTATCAAACCCCCACATCCAACCCTCTTTAACTCCACATCAAATATTAATAAAAAATATATATTAAATATGAGAGAGAAAGAGAGAATAAAAAAAAGTCACTCGCTGCTGGTTCTCAAACCAACCAGCCAACCAACCCTAGCCAACCCTACCTTATGCGATGGGGTTCCAGTGGGGTTCAACCCCTAACCAGCGCTGGTTAGGGGCCCGATGCGGGTGGTCTAATAGTTTAGCTGTTCATATGGTTGCATGTTAATTTTACACTTTCATTTATGATAAAATTTATTTAGTGGTTATACTATTATGAAATTTTTTTTAGTAATTAAACTGATACACATGTGAAAGTTTGATTTATTTTTCCGGGATTAACCCTAAAAATTATAAGAAATCTCAAATCCGACCACACCCAAAAAAAGTACTTTGAAAAATCTAGCCATAAATAAATTTAACAAACTTATCATTTGTAAAGTCAATTATATAATTAATATATATATATATATATATATATATATTTGTGTATGTATGTGATGTAAGTATGCATGTGTGCTGAGTGCATGTACGTGTGTGTGAGAAGGTGTGAGAAGATTTCATTACGAACTTGTTTATTGCAATTTACCAGTACCGCAAAAACCTGTACAATATAGACAAATTCATGTGCATATTTTTTTTGAACGGCACATGTACAAATTAATTAGATTCATTATTAGGCAACACACACAAATATATATATATTACACAAACTCGATATATAAGAACTTTAGTTGAACCCTTATATGTTCTAGCTCTCGTGCTGTATATTTCAAGTTATTTTAAAGCTTGAACTCAAACTTAAACTCAAGAAAAGATGGACTACATTACGTTTAGACGAAAATAATATTAGATAAAATGTCATTGATTATGTTAATTTATTATATACTATTCAAAAATTCGGTTTGTTCGGTGATGTTGACGATGGTTATAAAAACTATAAAACTCAATCTCCATCTCAATTTATTATGACGTATAACTAGTCAACTCACCAAACTACATTTGACCTAAAGTTATCTAATGTTTAAGTTTATTAAGGATTTTGGTTCAAGCTTTATAGTAACAAGGTATAAGTTAAAAAATATGTTCAAGTTCTGTTGTAATAATAATAATAATAATAATAATAATAATAATAATAATAATAATTTTGAAAATTCTGTAAAACGACAAAATATGTGTCGGAGTAATCATGTTGTAATACTGTTTCTAGTCAAATTAGGCTAGATTGAATTTCTTTTGAAGTCCGCTCTCCCTCTATAAATAGAGAACGGAATTCATTTGAGAGGCATCCGGAAAAATTTCCAACCTCTCTCTCTTGTAAACTCTCTCTCTCTCTTGTAAAAATCTTCCAAGTTTAATAAACCCACACCTGCCGACTGGTGTTCTTCAAGTTATTCAAGTTGTTCTTCATTTTTGTAAGTATTCTTAATTTTTATTTATTGTTTAGTTGTTTAGCCTAATGGTAGGCTAAATCCTTGTTGAATATGTTGAACACTTCGATCTGATTTCCTAAAAATAATATGTTTAAGTTTTCCTATTCCTAAATCCCATCATGGTGAAATTAAATATAAGTTCCATGTGTACTGGTTGGCCAAACAAGTGCAAAGTCAAGGTCAGATGTTCATAGTGGTGTTAGT
>JAUEJL010052168.1:0-32813 GCA_032274825.1 Drosophyllum lusitanicum
GAGAGAGAGAGAGTAATATGGTAATTTTCTAATATTCAAACCAGACATCATCAAACAACCTGATTCTATTAAGAACTATCACCGTACATAGCCTCTGAATCATTCAGGCTTTGGAATCATTCCATTCTAAATCCTTTTGTTTTAACAAACAACACCTTATTCTACGTGCTTACCAATCTCACTAATGTTGGATTTTGCAGGTATTTAATAATATAATCTCTCGAACCTGCTAGTACAATAAACCCCATGACAGCAATCGTAACAGGCACCATCAATCCCAACGGCCAACTTTTCATGTACTTGTGGTTTTGCTTGCTAACTGATGCACGCTGATGTGGTGGGTTCCGTATTGGTTTCTTCATATAAGATGCATATGAATCTATTTGTTGACTAGTCAAACCTGGGTTTAACGCGCTTTTAACAGTTTGGAAATGGCGGTTATGAATGGTGGTGGCAGTTATGTCTTCTCTGAGAGCTACAATTCCAGCTTCTCTGCATAAGCCTTCTAATTCAGCCCCTGTGAAACGATCTGTTTCTTGTGCTATTTGTTTAAGATCAACATCTTTGCCAATTGTCATGCCTCGCGTATGCACACGGAGTATCTCATATCGAGCTTCTAAGTCTGGTGGTGGCACATATAATACCTGTAAATTTGGATGTCAACTTTCATAGAATTTGTTTTAACTAATCAAAATCCATGGAAAAGAACAATGATATGGTGGAGCACTTAATCTTGTGAGTACCCGTTTAGTTTTGAAAACGGTGATTTGGGCCATTTCTTTTTATAATAGTTCAATCAACAAAAACAAAACCACGAACCCAAAAAAAACAGAACTGGAACGAAATCAGATCAAATGAGTCAGAAGTCACCCAAAGTGTACTTTTACCAAGTACTTAAATTTGACATCTTACCAAAACTAGCCTTTGGGTGTGTACACAATACACACACACAAAGTTAATAGTGAAAACTCACTCTCTCTCTCTCTCTCTCTCTCTCTCTCTCACACACACACACACACACACACACACACACATAAACATACGCGCGCGGGCACAAACCCTCTAATTTAAATTTAATCCGGAATGATATTATAAAGCATAAATTTAATAGTGAAAAGGCTTACAAGATCAAATCGGCCAGGTCGCATTAGAGCAGCATCAATTGCATGTGGTCGATTTGTAGCAGCCAAAACAAGTATTCCCTGAGAAATGATTAGGACAAACCGACAAACAGATGTCAGTGGATGTAATAATTCCACATATATGGAGGTGGGCAGGTGGCAAAAGGGATAGGCAGTGGGCTGCTAAAAACTAGGTCAGGTCAGAAATGGAAAATACTAGATACTAGTCAAATGGGCTGGATCAGCCAGCATGCACTTTTTGTTTCTTTTCTTGAACTTTATCTTCGATTAATGTCTTTAAATATGACTAAAAACTACATTAGGTTTATGCATGGTGATTACACTTTGGGTGACTTTCTGTCCACTTTAACCGCGTGACCATTTCACCCACCCGTTTCCATGATTGTTAAATTTTGCCTATTTGACCTACTAGAGGCAAAGCGCTCAAATTGACCAGGTTACCTATAAAATGGGTTGAAATTGCGATCTTTAAATAAAAAAAATCTATGTACCGGTGATATACTGATATCTCCTAAAATAAGAACTACTCATAACATGTAACTGGATACATACTTTAGCCTCTTCTAGACCATCCATTTCAGTGAGTAGAGTAGATAGAAGTCTCTCTGCAACTGTCGTACTCCCGCTTGAACCCGTTCCTCTGTATCCACGTTTTATACAATAGATTAAATCATAAGTTTGATACACATAAAAGAAAATATTAAAGTTCGATGCACACAATAGATATTCATACAAATGCTGCTGAAAATGAAAAATTTTCATTGCCATAAAATGCTGCTAAAATTAGAAACAATAATCTCCTGCGAAATTGGGAGGCTGTCTAGGTGAGTTGAGTAACGGGTCAACACAGGTAGAGTCGGTTTGGATCAACCCACACATTTTTTAGTGACTTTAACAGATAAGAAAAAAGGGTAACCCAACTTTTAGGGGCCCCCACCAACCGGTCCCATGGCTAACATGGAGGAGGTAAATCGCGTAGCTCAGAGTTGGAGTATGTGTGAAGGTTTGATCCCCGAACCTCCACTACAAACATCATGTCCCCAAACACAAGGCTACCGTAGTGGGGCAATTTTATAAATAATATATGTGCGACATGTGATTACAGAACTATATTATTGAAATAATGAACTTATTTTTTTGGTAAGGGAGTTCGAAGGTTTGATGCATTTGAATAAATTTCAGAGGACTTTCAACCCATTTGACCAGCTCAACCAATCTGACCCATTTCCTTTTTAGTTAAATTCTTTATCTTAGCCCGCTTGACCCGTTAGAGTTAAAAACATAACCCAAATCAACAAACTTTTATACAAAAGAGTCAATATCGCCACCTTCATGCATAATAGATGATTAACAATGATTTGTGGATGCTTACCTTTTGGCTGCAACGACATCAGCTTCATCAAAAAATATGATGCTCGGTGCAACAAGGCGAGCTCTACGAAATGTATTACGTAATAGAGCTTCACCTTCTCCAACGTACATTGAAAATAATTCTGCACCACTGAAATATAAGTCGTAAAGAGTTAACTATATTTATTTTTTGAAGTAAAGAAAACCTATATACTATTAACTATTTCTTATAAGTGACGGAGACCCAAACGGAAGATCAACAAGATAACACTTGTGTACCAATTCTGTCATATGTAACTCTTGACATGCATGAGATAGTAGTGGACAGATTTTTGTGGACCATTATCGTGATAAAAAGTAACATTTCAATTCACATTAAAGAACAAAATATAGTAATAATAAACTAAGGTCAAACCTTAATGAAAAGAAAGAGGCTTGAGCAGCATGAGCTGCTGCTTTAGCAAGAGTAGTTTTTGAGCATCCTGGAGGCCCATGAAGAAGAATTCCACGAATCGGTGACACACCCAACCTCGAAAATGCATCAGAATATTTTAAAGGCCATTCAACAGCTTGCTTCAGTTTTTTCTATTTGATTAAATGAGGCATCATTAGTAAACAGCGAATTTCAATTATGGCAAAGATAATAAAGGTGGGAAAGGGAATGGTTTGTCTAAACGGGTCCAAACAGGTCGGTTTGGTTGACCCATAACACCTTTTCCCACTTCTAAAAAAGAGTGTCAAATAAAAAGATTAATCACCTCGATAATAACTTAACTTTTTACATAAACTAATTTAGGAGGTTTTATGCATCGAAAATATGCTTGGGGCGATTTTCAACTCATTCGACTTGTTTGAGAGCTTATTGTAAGCTATTTTTTTATTCAGCCTGTTAGAGATAAAGCATAACCCATATCGACCCAATCTAAGTGAATGGGTCAATCTCCACGAGATACTCATTTTACAGACCTTTAAATCGTTTAGACCCCCAATATCATCCCAAGAAACCCTGGGAATTTCCACAGTAACACCTCTTGTTATGCTTGGACCCACAATAGACCTAGCATTCTTCCAATCATCCATCGATAAGCTGCAAACATCAATTTCTTCATTGGCATTTGAACATCTTCTTACTGCACACATTGTAGCCTCACGACATAAAGCTTCTAAATCAGCCCCAACATAACCGTTGGACAATGTTGCTATCACTTCCAAGTTAACACTGGGATCCAATGGAACTTTCTTCGTATATAACTGCAAGTATGATAGATACAAGGGAATGAAACATGATGCAATGATGCAATCTAGCATTCAGGTAGTGGTGGCAGTTATGTCCCATTTACTTATGATTGGGTCAATTCAGGTTACCTTTTCATCTCGAACGGGTCAAACAGATAAAATAAAAAAATTAGTTCAAAGAAAGGATCAAATTTGGCCAAAGTATATTTTAACGCATAAAACCTCCTAATTCATTTTATTTATTATTGAAATACTATAATCTTGCAATCATATCTTACATGCTCATTACTTATCATAAAAGCAGGACATAATTATTGTTGGGTCGTATAAAGTCTTTTAGCCGTTTAGTTGTTTGAATAAGTCTCGATTAGTCGAGTCTTTTCCAGATTAGTAGGGAATTAGTTTAAGCACGTTCTTTTTTGTTAGTAGTTTGTAACGTCACTTTTGTATGGCCTTATATACCCTTGTTTGCTGATCAATAAAACTCAAGCTTTTAAAGCTACCTGTGTGTGTGTGTGGAAGTGCCACTGAATTAACAGTGGTATCAGAGCCATTATCAGACCTGTAATTAGATGTGTAAACACGAGTGCGGGAGGATAAACACAAGTGCATGAGGAACACTGCCTCTGAGAACGAATTTCACCGAAAGGTCATGGTGGAGTCTACCAATGCAAAATTCACCAACCCTTGCATCCTATGTTCGCTGGTCACTATGTTCAATGGGCAAAGCTGATGAACTTTTTGCTCTCCAAGAAGTATTGGAGTCTCGTACATAATGGTGTCTCTGTAGGTGAGAACCAATAACGGAATCATGAAGAAAAGCTCAAGGATTTGAAGATCAAGAACTACTTATACCAAGCTATTCCCTGAGAAATTTTGGAGACGATTGTGAAAGATGATACCTCCAAACATATATGGGATGTCATGTACTAAAAATATCATGGCTCATCAAAGGTTCAACCAGCTCAACTCCAAGCATTGAAACGAGAATATGAATTGTTTAGTATGAAAGAGGGGGAGAAGGTTGAAAGCTACATGTCAAGAACACTAGCTACAGTCAACAAGAAGAAGATCAATGGAGAACACATGGAGACCAGTGTTGTAGTGGGAAAAATCCTGAGATCAATGACTCCTTGATTCAATTATTTAGTTTGTTCTATTAAAGAATCTCATGATCTAAGTACTTTAAGAATCAATGAGCTTCATGGGAGCCTTCTTGTCCATGAACAACATATGCAAGTAAATGAAGAAGAGGAGCAGGTCTTGAAAGTTACTACATCGAGTGAAGGTGTGGCAGGGAAGGAAGAGCCGACTTTTGGATCACGAGGCCGAGGTCGTGGGGGTGGAAGAGGACGAGGCGTGGTAGAGCATTCAACAAAGCTCTTGTTCATTGCTATAGCTGTCACAAGTTGGGTAATTTTCAATATGAATGCCCCAACTTTGCTCACTATAACAAGCCGAGTTTAGTCAAGATGAGGAAATACTTCTTAAGATTTATGTTGAATTGAAGAATTCCAGAAGGGAAGAAATATAGTTTCCTGATTCGGGAAGTAGCAATCATATGAGTGGAGATAAAAGATGGTTTGTTGATTTAGATCAATCCTTCGGCATTCGGTCAAGCTGGGAAACGAATTATAGGATGGTTGTCATGGGCAAAGGCAGTGTTCACCTGCATGTAGATGGTAGAACTCATCTGATCGCAGAGGTATTTTACATCCCTGAGCTTAAAAATAATTTACTTAGTATTAGGCAGCTCCAAGAGAAGAAACTTGCCATTCTTATTCAAGATAATGTTTGCAAACTTAATCACACGAAAGATGGGTTGATTATACAAACAAATATGACGACAAATTGTATGTTTGTGTTGTTTGCTGCATTTCCTCCAAATGACCTCAAGTCTCGATGTTTGCAAGCAACATCGGACTCAAATACTTGATCACACATTTGTTGCACAAAAGATATGGCCATCTACACATGAAGGGGCTGCGCACTTTGGCATACAGAAAGATTGTTGCAGGTCTGCCCATTTTAAAAGCCAGTTCAAAAGTATGTGCTGAATGTGCTATGGAGAAACAACATCATGACAGTTTTCAGAAGATAAAGTAAATGGCGAGCTACTAAACCGTTCCAACTAATACACTCTGATCCGTGTGGTCCAATCACACCAGAATCAAACAGTCAAAAAAGGTACATAGTCACTTTCATTGATGACTATAGTCTTATGATGTGGGTATATGATAGGAACTTAAATAATGAAAATAAGGAACTAGACTGAAAGGTTGAATTGGATTGATAAGGATAGAATAATCAGAAGAGTTCCAGCAATGGAGACTCTGCCCAAGCTAGTAGCAGATTACAATCTTTAATCTTTAATATATACTATAAGAAAAGGGGTTATGATGTCTTCATTCTATTTTTAGAAATTTTTTTCACCAATCATCCCTATTTATTTCCTTAAATGGCTTACGAATGAGTTGTTTCCTCAAATGCCATTTTTTAGGTGATTTAATTTGTTAACGCTTAAATATCTTAACAAAAACATTTATTCAAATCATTCATTAGATACATCTATCTATTTTCGTGGTTATTTATGTAAACACGTATACCAATTGAATTAAATTAAAAAATTCAAATTTGACTATAAAGAGGTTCTACAAAAAATTTGATGATGTGTTATGTATGAATTTCTGATTTCTTATATATTTACCCTCTTTTTAAGAGATTTTATATTTCTATGTATTTTTTACTATATATGTTAGTACTCTTTTAACACCATAAACATTTAATATTTACTTTGACCATTCCCTATGTTTATACACGGGGTGTTAAGCTAGTATTCAGAAAAAGAAAAGACAACCCCCCTCCACTCACGGGAAAGAAAATAAATATAAATTAGATTCTCTCCCTAACAAAATAACTAACTCAATGAATCACTGCCCTACACGTGGCCCTCTCCTCCTTTTGTAAACAATCCAGCTGTTGGATTGATTGGGCTGATGTTTTATTGTTTGCTGATCAATAAAAGCCTTTGAAGTAGGAACAGTTCATGAAGATGAAAGAGCAGCTCGGATTATGTTTTCCTTATGTTTTATTGTTTGCTGATCAATAAAACTCAAGCTTTTAAAGCTACTCTGTGTGTGTGTGTGTGTGAAAGTGCCACTGAATTAACAAAAAATTGTTCCATACCAACCAGTCCAACCTCTCTCAACCCGTATAAAGAACTGACAGAAATTGTTCCAATTTCCAAGCCAGCCAGACCCAACCTGTTTCGTCCCATAGAAAAAATTACATGTTTTGAAATGTTACCCGACCCACCCATTTTGCCACCTCTACAATAAGGCAAGTACTATTTATCTGCTTCTGGATGGACAGCATTTTTAGCATTTGGGGATAACTGTAGCAATTTATATATTACCTTAAGAATTTGAAGGCGTTCTTCTTCACTTGGAGTTGTGACTTCGATTTCAGCATCAAACCGGCCTGACCTTCTTAGTGCAGGATCAAGTGCATCAACTCTGGCAAAGAGTAGGCCATGTTAACATTTATTAGTAGTAGCAATATAGGCTGGTTGGGTGGGCCACGGGTCAATTTTGGTATATGTCTAACAAGTCAGGTTGGGTTGACTTGCAAACTTTTTGTCCAAAAAACTTTAGTCTTATAAACAGCCTCTGTGACAAATATGATTAAAAAATCATATTTTTTAAATGATACTTATATTTTTGAATAAAAATATAAAATTATTTAGGAGGTTTTATGCAATTAAAATACACTTTAGGGACTTTTCACTTTTGACCTGTTCAACCAGTTTCCTTTTAAGCTTACATGAAACAGAACCCAAATCCACTCGATCGTAAGTAAACGGCTTTAATCCGAGACCTCCTACAGTTTATCACTATACTCCACTACATCCGTGATTTTAACAACACAAATAGAAGTATCAATTGAAAAACCAATACTCATTTTAATTTCTAATAAAGACTAGAAAGTAAAACAACATGAACTTAACATATCTCTTTTCTTTTTTTATCTATTTAGGTTATCGTTGTGAAAGTCACAAATATAAAGTGCAGTAAAAGGGGACCAAGTAATTTGTGACTGTATGAAATATCCTTTATTTAAGATTAATTGAATTTAGTAACAAGTTTACGTGGTTCTAAGTTCTAACATATTGAAAATTTTCAAATGAGCCACCATTTGAACTACTTTAAGCTCTGGGCACTCCTCATTTCGTTTTCTACTTAAAGCTTATTATAAGGTGTTGTTCTGCAACTGTTCACGTGAATAGAAAAGAAGTTTTCAACAAGTTTAAAAATAAACGCAACCACCAGAGAAACACAGCGAGTTGATCAAGCCTTCACCTGTTGGTTGATGCCACCACCACAACTTTCGTCCCTGATGATGATGTGGAAATTGAGTCCATAAGCATGATCAGCTGAGATGCTACACGGATATCTTGCTGTCTTCTGTATTTTGAGACATATTCCAAGCAAATGCAGTTACTTAACAGTAAAAAGTATCACTAGAATTATAAACGCATTAAAATATCACAATTCATGTTGAAACATAGCATAAAAACTTGAAAAAGCATATCAACTCAACATCTGTTCAAAGATGCTATCAGCTATCTTAAGTAGAAACCTCTCTTTAGCTTAACTCTCTCACAACAAATGAGCATAACGAATGGGAAAACATGGTGTATAAGATTATATGGTACCTAGAATCCCGCCGGGGACAAATAGCGTCAATTTCATCTATGAAAATAACAGAAGGTTTGCCCAGTTTGATGTATGAAGATGCTTCAGCAAAAGCATCCCGCAAAACTTTCTCACTTTCACCTGCATGGGCTCTGTGAACCGAGTGTGGACTGCAGGAAAGCCAAAAAAAGAAAGTTAGTATAAATTTTAATCACCAAAATATTAAATGGCCTCAATACATGATTGTTCAATCTGAGTTGCTTCTGAAGGCGTATATGAAGACATACCATTACCTTTGAAGCTTTAAAATAAAATTTATGGTGTAAAAAGTAAATATAAAAAACACAAACATGCATACAGTAAATCTATAGGCTTGTTCTTAGTAAAGCAAATTCTCTAAGACATGATTAAAGACAGCATCTTGTCAAGTATACTGCCAAACTAGTAATTAAGAACAACTTTAAACTATCACATGGGAAGAGTGATGACCTACTAGAATTGAAACTTCATGTCATATATATCTGTTCTCAAAATTACATCTCTTCTCTAAAACCAACTTAACTGTGACATCTAGAGATTGACCCGAAAATGAAAAAAATTCTTCCAATAAAAACCACTTATTCAAGGAAATCATTAACTCCAAGTGGAAGTGGCACATAGATGAAAAGGCAATACCTCAGAACTATCAAGTGAGCATCACATTCTCGAACAACTGCACGAACTAAGCTAGTCTAACATCAACAAGAAACATCATTAATGAAATTAACAATTACTTCACCCCTTCGAAGTTGCCTGACGTACCAACTTTGAATTTAAGTGATGGCTTTTGAAATGAATATTTGACGTCTATAATTCATAATTGAAAGTTAATTAACATCTTCTAAGTGTGAAGATTGGCTGCCTGGTCAAAATTCACAGTTACTAAGGGGCTGAACTTCAACCCTGAAATAATTTTAGCAAATAAACCTACAAATCTCATACAACAAAATTTCGATTACCTTCCCAGTGCCAGGAGGGCCGTAAAGCAGCAAACCGTGAGGCCACTACAGAAGAAGAAAATGAACAGTGATAATAGGGGTAACAGCTAAGTGTAGATGTATTTGTAGAGTATAATACCTTAAGGCCAAGCTTTCTGGCTTCGCGAGAGTAGAGAAGGGGATATGTTATGAGTTCGCGAAGAGCTTGAAGAGCTTCAGCATTTCCCGCTATGGCTTCCTCTGCACTCCACTTTTCGGCATCGTTCGTGCTGCAACTGCTCTCCATTCAGTTCCTAAGACGGCGGCAGGCGGTGGCGCAACCGACTTTGTGGTGGGGACAGAGCGCCACAACGGAGCGAGGGTTTATTCTTCACGATAAATTATTTAAATATTTCGTATTAAGTCCTGCCTCTTGTGAGAAATTATATAAAATACCCTCAGGTGTTATTCTATATGCAATATACACCCCTAGTTTTTTTTTTGAACAGCGAAGTTATGTTAGTGGGCTGGGTCCGCAATAACATCTATATAGGACAGTATGCGAGCCTCAAGCCACGCACCATGAGGGAGTAAACCCTCCTCCATTATTTCCGAAAACCCTCACAATAAAGCTCGTACTCGAAACCTCACAATGAGGTAAAACCTTTCATATCACTAGGACAAGCCCTAGTTAGTAACCCATAGTTTGTGCATGGGCTAAAAGACCGCCCCGGTTGAATTGGCACGGACCAAAAATTTATAGTAGACAAAATCGAGGCACGAAGACCAAACCTAATATGAAATTTAGTTTTGGCCTTTAAAAGAACATGTCAAACCTAAAACCCAACGAAATTGTAATTAGTCTTCCCTATTTTTGTAATTGGATTTGAATTGCAACAAAGAAAAAAAATGAACAACAAAGTAAGTTTGTAAGTGTACCATATGCGTATACTTTGGTGTTAAGTCATTGTACTTGACCCAAATATGCATCTATGTATATTAACATTATACCCGCTTAATACAGCAACTTTGAATATTTTTAACTCGACAATCAGAGCCGTTTTAAGGGGCGGATTACAGGGACAACCGCTCAGTACCCATGACTAGATGGGACCCACAATTAGTATAGTCTTTTATATATAAGCAAGTTTATTGAGCTCAAATTTTACACACGGATAGAAAAAATGCTCACTTTCTTAGGTTCAACATCTAAAACGCAGACTTAGAAATTAAATAGCAATCGGCTTGAAAATCGCTAACGCATAGCAATCTCCTAGGGAAAAAAGTGAAATCATATCGCAGCAAACTATTTGGATCGACGTGTCGGGAAGAGAGCTGAGATGATTAGTCTCGTCGTTAGTGAATGGATATCCTTTCGCCCTTTGTTCTTTACAAACGATGAAACGCAAAAACAAACCACAATTGTAAGTCATTCAATCCAGAATTCTTTGGTCTTTCCTAAACACAGTAGGCGATTTCTTATGAAATGATCCGATCGTCAGCAATTCATATCCTATAATTTCGGAGTTTGTGATTTTCCCAAACGGCCAACATTTGGCAGTTGAATATTTGATTTATGATTTTTCTCTTCGTTTTCATTATTGATTCACTTTATCCACAACTTTTAAGCTCCGTCGACATTAATCACTTTTTAATTTTAATCCTTGTGAATTCTATGTCCTTATGGTCACGCTTTTTCTACGTACTTACATGGAATTTTAGTTTTTGACTCAACAAAAATGAGTTTATACATACACTGTACACACAATATAGAGCAAGTCTAAAAATAATGGGTCCCTTGCTAGTCATAAGATCGGGACGGTTGCAATGTTGCACGCTAGGCGGCAAAGTAAATACTTTATGACCATTTACATAATTACAAAACAAAAACAATGTTCCAAACCTTCAACAAAAGCTTCACAACCAGAGCTTCTCACGACTAAGGCCTCGGTCTATTTATCACGGTATCACCCAACAGAAAATCCGAGGCGGGTATTTTATTTTTTGAACAATAATCCGAGACGAGTATCAATCAAATTTGAATAATTAATCTTTTCATACAATTATCAAACCACATTTTCAAGTTTGATGCAACTTTGAATTTGAATCATAAAAACTGAATATAATACGAATTGCTTACAGTTGCAGAATCTTGCGAAGGAGAAGAATAATCCGTTTCGTCTGGAACAAGTCCGTTAAATCTATCACACATCAGTTAAAATGCTTGTTTATGTTATTTTAGAAAGCAAACTGCCTCCGTAGCATAGTGGTAGTGCGTTCGCTTCGTAAGCGAAAGGTCGCGAGTTCGATCCTCGCCGGGGGCTTTTAGTTTTGCCCAAGTTTTTTATGCTGCACTTTCAGCGTCACTGCCTCAGCATGTTAAACGTGTACGATGTCTAACTTATCAAATAATACTTTTACATAGTATAAATCAAATAAACAACAAAAACAATTTCCTTATATTTATATTCAATAAACCCATCTTGACGTCTTTAACTGTTATCATAAGTGGAAAATTGCTACTATTTGATACAATCGACCTATTAGAATTAGTAACATCGTGTTTATTTGATATACGAGAGTATACTTTATATTTGATACAACTAACGATACTGTTTAATGGTCGGTCATACTTTGGGTTTTTAATAAACCCCTCAAAATGTTAATACCCGAATGAGACTTTGAAATTATGAAAACGAGAATCTTGTAGTTAAAAAAATAAAAATGAGAATCTCAAGCTCCCATAATCTCTTATAATCTCGTAGTCGAATACACCCTTTATATATATTTAGATAAAACAATATTATTCATTTGATATAAAGGAGTATATACAAATTAAATGACATTGAAAATCCAAGATCGTATCTTACAGCTACATAATACAATATACAACGTCGCACAAAGTTATAAATATAGTCCAATATCAATAATAATAACAATAACAATAACAACAATAATAATAAGGGTGAACTATAGTTTAATCATCAAAGTTTTACTTACTTTTCGGTTTAACCATTAAAGTTTGTTTTTGAATGGTTTAACAATAAAGTTTTGTTTGATGATCATTTTAATCCTTAAGTTTTGTTTGCATTTCGATTTTACCCATTTATTTACCTTTAACCTGCTTAACAGGTTAATTAATATATTTATTTTATTTTTTTATTTTTCTTGAAACTCTTGTTGAAGATCTAGAACGATGAAGATGAAGCAAACAAATCTAGACATAATGAAGATGAATATGACATATAATGAACAAAACCAGTTGAAGACATACATCACTTAGAACAAAAACCAATAAATCTAAGCAAAACACACAAATCGTTTTAACAAATTCATCAAACTGAAACACCAAAATCATCACCACTGCACAAATCGATTTTTAGGTGAGAATCAAATTGAAATCATCACCATTGCCGTTGTGGTGGCCGGAGGTTATGGTAGTGGTGGCTGCCGCTCATTTTCAACTAAAATCATCAAAACCCTCACCTGAAAATTGAATCTGGAATCATTTTCATCGAAATCAGCTTCTAATTTCACACAAATCGTTGTGGTGGCGGAGGTGATGGTGGTGGCTGCCGTTCATCGAAATCATCAGAATCATCTTCAAATCAAAAACCTTTAACTCGCTAGAATCTGTTGAATCTGAAATCTTTTTCTTAAAACGCAACTCGTGGCTTCATCGGTGAATCTGTATGCACCTTCATCGAAACTTCTATGCCTTTGTGACTGCGACGGTGTGCAACGTGTGATGGCGGTGGCGACGGTGTGCGACATGGGTTGGCGGTGGCGACGGTGTGCAACGTGCGATGGTGATAGCGACGGCGTTTGACGTGCGATGACGGTGGCAACAGATTATTCATGCGGTGGTCTTCAAACCTCCAGAAACTCAAATCACAGAGTCAGAGAGAGAAAGAAGAGACTTTGAGTTGGGAGAGGGTTTTAAGGAGTGTTTGGTGAATCAAGTGTGTTTGGGAGGAGGTTTAAGGGCATTTTGGTGTGTTTGGGAGCTGGTTTAGAAGGTGTTTGGATATAAATACCGGTTTAGTAGGTAAAAATGGTTAAAGTGGAAGGTAAACAAAACTTTATTGTTAAACCATTCCAAAAAAAAACTTTAATGGTTAAACCGAAAAGTAAGTAAGACTTTGATGATTAAACCATATTTCACCCTAATAATAATGATAATAGAAGAATATTCAATATAGTCCATACTTAATTCATAGTCTTAAGGGACTAATTTCAGCGTTTGGATCAATGACATCAATGGTCCAGATTGCATTTTAAAATTTTGGGCGGAGTGAAATTTTCGTAATTCACATGTGATTGTATACCGAATCACCTGTGATTGGATATTAAATTTTAGGACTACGTTTTTTACATGGACTTTATTGAACACAACTCAATGATAATAATAACAATAACGTGTTCTCTATTCTTACCATCCATATAACCAAAGCTTAATAATAATAATAATAACGTTTTCTCTATTCTTATCAACCATCTAACCAAAGCTTAATATATACTCACGGATTTGATCCATGTCGTTTTTGATGAAGATTCCTGTGGTTACGCCAAAGCTATGAATTAAGTCCAAAATGTTCAACTAAGGAAATTGAATGAAAAATTCATCTATAAGTTACTGTCCAAACTCTGCTTCTTTCAGCATCATTAAATTGCAGAATTAGATTATAATTTCAGAGTGGGTGAAAAAGTGCACTTCCAGCGGAAGCTTGATTTGCAGCCCGATTACTTCCAAAATTCTTACGGTTTGATTCCCTAGCGATTCTTGAACCGAACTGTAAATAGAAGTGAAAACTAAGAGTATGATGATGTCATATACCAAGGGTCAAAGAAAGTAGGATATGTATCAGGAAGGCAAACTAGCTATCCACATGTAGCTAATTTGGGTTGTATATTATCTCCAACTGGACAAATGGGTAAAACCGTAAAATCATAGATCTTAGCTAAAAAGGAATGGGTCAAATGGATCAAACGGGTCAAACCCACCCAAAGTGTTCTCAACTGTTTGAAACCTCCTAAATCACTTTATTAATATAAATGAGATTATTTTAACGATATACTTTTTATAATCTTATTCAATACAACAATTCTTTTTTGAAGAGAAAAACTGGGCAAAAAAAAGTGTTGACATGCCAATCCAACATACACGACCTATTTCGATCAATACTAAACTTACCCGTTACCCAATCCATATGACATGCCCATTTTGCACCTCTAAAGGCAGCCAATTCAAGTTTTTTTTTTGATAATTAACGCAAAGAAATATGCATACCTGAATAGCTCTTTTAGGTAGAACAGCTGCTTCTTGCAAATGAAGCATTCTTGCAACCTACAATTACATAAACAAGGGCACGTGGTAGAGTAAAATGCTCAGCAAGACGTAGGTTCTTATTTGAGGAAAAAGAAAACACACACACACAAACCTCAAGGAAATAGCACCTTTGGGAATCCCATTAGATGGAGATTGAGCATATCAGAACAGATTTAATTTATAATTTTAGTTTGCGTGTCTTTGATGAGCATATAGTTTTGTACTATTACTTTAATTGTTAATTTGTTATAGTACAATAACCAAATGTCCTATCATAGAATATGATAGAATCAGAAACACGTACCTCACGCAAGATTTTCTTATCTCCAACTCCACTTGGTTGGCGAAGGTCAGCAATCTCCCATAGTGGAATATCTAGCAGTAGCCTTATTACATCCTCGTCCAGAAAAGGAAATCTAGCCTGAGCCAGCAAATAAAGATAAAGAAAAGGTCATTAAAGTAAAGTCAAGAGCCAATGACTGTCAATAGAGGTGGCAATTTTGACTCATTTACTTGTGAATGCGTCAATTTTGGTGTGTTTTATCTCTAACTGGTCAAACGTTTAAAGAGAGAGTGAAAAAAATGAGTCAATTGGGTCGTAAGTTGCCAAAAATGTATTTTTAAATGCATAAAACCTCCTAAACCAGTTTATTTAAAAAAGTAGTTTATTACTGAAATAATATACTTTCATCAATTATATCTGACACACTGCGTGTTTATAACAAAATTGCACAAAAAGTGTTCCGACCTGTTAACCAATCTGTCTGACCAATCCATTTTGCCAAATGTATTTAAACAGCAGTGTTACCTCTTTGCCATTATCAGCAATGCATCTATCATCTCTACCTAGGTTTCTCTTCCATATTCTCTGCATATCTAACTTCATTTCTTCATTTAGCCCAGCCCAACTGATGACAAAAGTGAAACGTGTTCAACCATCCAAATTAAGCACAAATGACGAACTTACAGTAATAAATTAATAATGTAAACTTCAGTGATTCGTTTTGTTTGCCAATAGGGACAGTTATATAGAATTGTAAAGGAAGAAAATTAGCGTGATAATGCTTTTTTCCCCATTTACTTATTCATACAAGCAGAATTGTAAAATTCTGTCTGATAGTAAAGTCAAGAGGTGGCAATTTTACTTATACTCGGCTCGACTTGGGTTATTTTCTCTCAAATGGGTCACATCAAAATATTAAGCTAAAGAGGAACTGGTCAAATGGGTTGAAAGGTGGCCTAAGTCTATATTTAATGCATACGACCTCCTAATCAAGGATGTAGATTATTAATGTAACAATATTGCCACCTTCAGTTAAATCCAAATGTGTTTAGCAAGACTGCTGTTTTCGGAAAATACGAAGCGAAAATTATGAAAAAGTAGAAATTTGTTGTAATCATAAAACCTAAATCTCGTTAAAAACAGATGTGTTGTTTACATGTACCTGTTTTGTTAAAAAAACAAAACAATCTAGTTTAATGTTTTTAAATTAAAAAAATGAATATCAAACGTTACAATGGTTTCCCAGTAGAGATAAGGACAGGAACTAACCTGCTTTGTTTGTATTTAGTTTTATGGCGGCCATAACCAGCACATTGCTCATCTGCACCAGAACCAACCAATAGGATCCTGGATTCAGACTTGTATTTAACTCGCACATGTTCTGAATTGTTATTCCCGCTTATTTCTTCACTCACCCACCCATCGCCACCAGCTGCTAACCACAAGGCAATTCCAATGTTAAGGTCCTGTAACATCAGAGATTATAGTTAATTAATTATTATTATTATTATTAGTTTTACTATTATTATTATTACTATTATTATTATTATTATTATTATTATTTACTATTATTATTAAAGGTGGCAAGATAAGTAAGCTGGGGGGTTGGTTAACGGGTCAAAACAGGCACCTTTGTACAAGCCAGGTTGGCCCAAAACACCTTTGTCCTTTTCCCTTTCTCTTTGTGAATAGTTAGTGCACCAGATATGGTTAATAAATGCATAATTTCCATTTTGTTATAATTTCTTCTCAATAAATTGATTTAAAGAGATATGACTTAAAAGATACACTTTGGGTAACTTTTGAGTTGGTCAACCCATTTGGCCCATTTCTTTTTCAGCTAATCTTCTTATTTTTCCTGTTTGACCAAAGATTTATAACCTGCATTGACCCCTTTATATGTAAATGACTAGAAGTTGACAAATGGCACTTATGTTTATTAGTCCTCCTTGGGTAAAAAATAATGGCAAACAAAATACTAAAATAGTAACGCCATTGCCAAAATTGCATAAGCATTCAGAATCCCTCAATAGTTTAAACTTTAAACTCCTGACTAATAAGTTGACCAATCAAAATGCTACATATAATTTTACTATATTAAAGTGCACAAATAATGGATCTAAGTACCATGTATGTATTTGAGGGATTGATAAGTGAAATGACATGCTTGGTCTCCAAAGTCAATTTTGACAGTTCTGCATTTATCTCTACCAGATTCCATCTGCATTCGGAGAAGTTGGTAAGTCAAAGCGTTCACAAGCATATGTAACTCAAAAAAAATTGTACAGCCAAATAATAAATAAACACAAAATTTACTCCCTAAAGTGCAACAAGGAATACAATATTTATCCTCATATTTACCTTCTCAATGAGGCAATTTTTCTGAGCTCATTCACGCCTGCCCTAGCAGAGATTCTATCAGGAGCTAACTGACCATCAAAACTTACATTCAACAGATCAATTTCATCTGTCGGCAAAAGTAAGGTAATAAGCTTAGTGAACAAAAATACAAGGAAAATTCTGGAATTGTGAATGATCAGTATTTAAAAACTATTTTGTAAAATCCTTCCGTAAAAGCCTCAATGCCTCATCCTTTACTCTGATTTGTATAGTTTTTTCTACCATGAGTGAACAAAGTTTTGAGAAAATAAATCTTTATATTAAGAGAAAATTCCAAGAAACTGTCATTGAAATAATTGTCACCGAAACTCACTGAAGTGAATAAATGACAAAGTTGTATGCTGTTATACTTAATAAAGAACAAATGCTCAAATTGGTAGCTTAGGGACCAAAAAAGCAAATGTCTCGGAGTTAAAGGACAAGTTTTTCATTTCTTTTTGTACTGAAAAAGAAAACGCTAATCACCAACATTTTGGATCTAAGCACTCATCCAGTAAAGCTGCAAGTATCATAGAATCTAATCCACCAGAAAAAAGCACAGCAACTGGAGCAGTACCCTGCAATAAGTAGGAGAACACAATAAGAACAAGTATAAAGAAACACTCCCGTTTGCAACAATTTGATTACTGTTACATCAAGTTCCAACTAGTAATGAGAGCCATAAGTTCATAACATAAACAAACTAGATTAATTGACAAACCAGATGAATTCCAGAAAATATTGTGCGCCTTCTCACAGATTCCTTAAGTGCAGCCAGAACATCCTCATGTAAAAGCCCTGTAGCAATGAAATATTCCAACAGTTGATACGTGTAGGGTACTTTAGATCATTACAGAAGTTAAATGCACAAGTGGTCCAGAAATAATTCGCACGCAAAAAAAGTAAAAAGCAGTTTTGAAATTTGAACAGGGGGCAGAATTGAAAAGGCTAAATTGAAGGTTCGAATATACACGACTATTAGTGACATTAGGTACAAAGACTATATCAAACATCCAATACATAAAAATATGTGAGGATATTTGGGTTAAACAAACCATATTAGTTTGTGGTAAGTACTAAGAAAAAAAACTATATACAAGTTTGGAAGCATTTTAAGTGATGGAATCTACTATTTACCTTGTTGCTCACTAGGATACAATTTATGGGATTCAATCAAATCTTCAACTGTAGGTTCAACAAGAGTCCTCTCCCACTTAATAAGTTCTTCCAGCATGGGGTCAGTCCAATTATGTCTTTTGACTCTGCCCACCAGATTTTCATTCACTTTTAAATCACTGATAGACAGGCTGTAGACTGCACATGGGAGTTCTTCCCAAAACCTTAATTCACTGGCCACATTTTCATGTCCAAAATCTGTAAACATAATAAAAGTAAATTGCATATTCCATCACCAACAATTACATTAGATTCTAAACTAAATAAATAAGCAAAATGTAGACCAGAACCTTCCTCACTAGCATAAGGTGGTGATACAGAAGAAAGCATGAACCGAGAGTCTTTTGTACTTGGCCAATGCACAAGAAGGCTTCGCCTTCCAAGTGCATCTCGACCAAAATATATCGTTTTTGAGCTCTCCTGCAATATGATAATTCAAGAAAGAGCATTACAAACCATAACTCATAAATGGGCAGGTTGGGTAATGGGTTGAAACTGGGTTTGGGTAAAAACGGGGTAATACTTTGGTACAGGTTAGGGTGGTTGGCCTGAAAACACTTTTTGCCCAAAAACTGATTTTTTTATAAATGACTGATGTGTCAAATCTGATTACAAAATTTTTATTATTTCAATAATAATATAAACTTTTTGAATAAACAGAGTTAGGATGTTTTACTTTTCACCCATTAGATACCCATTAATATATAAATGGCCAAATGGGTCAAAATTTCCACCTGTAGCTGCATTTTCCAGTACCATTCGCCATATGAATTGAACTTACCACTTAAAAGTTACCTGCCAATAGATTAAAGCCCATGGCCCCTTGATTTTAGATAGAATTTCAGGAACGGAGTATTTCCCAGTAGAGCATGTGCCTTTGTGCTCATGAGAAAGGCAATTGCAGCATTTTCCCAGATACTGCATGAGAACTTCAGCATCATTGCTAGCACTACTGAGCTCGATTCCACCAAACACTTCACCTATGAGGCACAAAAAATAAAATTGCAGGACCATTCTTCATTTAGCATAATTATTCCACTTTTTGTACAGATTTTAAATACTCTTGGCAGTGCCTAGGGAGCATATTGCTTCCAAACAAGTTTATTCCAAAATATCCTCAAAATGAAGGTTTAAATACATATAAGAATTACAGATGAAAAGAAATGAGTAAGCATCACCAGTAATTTGAAGTTCGAATAATGATCCAAATTAATGGAAGAGAAACCATACCGTTATAAACAAGGATATTCCCAGATTTATCCACCAAAGGTTGTGTGATTGGATACACGCCTCGTAATTGCAATGTAGCACCAACAAATAAAACATTTCCAGCTAAAGTACTATTCAAAACAGAGTTTTCATTTAAGAAAGATTCTTTGGTTGGTTCTTCCACCACTGAAGATCGAAGAGTCCTTCCCCCGTCTGCATGAAGAAATACAGACTTGGTTCCTAAGCTGTCAGGGCCCCTTTTCACCAGAGCTCCTTTGATATCATCTACAGAAAATAAAAGCTGGAGCTCCACCAGTGAACCCAAATAAGTTAGAAGTTACACAAGTTGTGGCAATCGATAAATCAGCTTACTTTTAGCAATTTAATTCTATATATCCTAATATAAAGAACTTATACTTTAAATTGTAATGTCAAACCTTATACTTCTCCATTAATATGATAACAATTCTATTAAGAATTAAGAAACCGTAGCACTTGTATTCTCACTGCTTTGATTAAATTAATAAATTCAACAACATCATTAAGCATATTGTTGTATATCCAACACCAAACAAAATCTGATATATTGTAAAATTTTATAAATTTCTTGTTAGGAAGTGTGAGCCCTTTAGTTGTGACGCAAAGAGTATAACTACAGAACTCTGGTTTAAAGTTTGAACACACTTTTAGCACTCTTAATAGTTTATATCACATCAATCGTGGAAATTCAGAGCGAGTATCAATCAGATATGATCGTTTCATACGTTTATCAAACCACATTTTCAAGTTTGACACAACTTTTACAACTTTGAGCTTGAATCATAAAAACTGCATGTAATACGAATTGCTTACAGTTGTAGATTCTTGCGAAGGAGATGAATAATCGGTTTCACCTGGAAGAAGAGCGGATAAATCGATACGAATACCGGAGACGATTAACGCTATTCCACACATCTCTGATATTCTTTGCTTCGTTGTCTAAAAACCCTAGCAGAGCAAAGATGAAGGGCTTTGACGGTCCTTGCTGATTTCATAGTGAAATTCTCATGGACGTTGATTTAGACAGCAAACTGCCTCCGTAGCATAGTGGTAGTGCGTTCGCTTCGTAAGCGAAAGGTCGCGAGTTCGATCCTCGCCGGGGGCTTGTACGCTTGTCAATCAAAGTTTTATGTTATAAGTAGCTCTTGCACGTCATAATTTTAGCTGCATTAATCACATAATAAGTTTTTTTTTTCTTAAAAAACTTATGCATGAAAAAATATTTTCATATTTTTTGAAAAAGTTTTCTAAATAAAATGTAGAGTTTTTATTTTCAGTATTTTGTAAAATATTTAGAAAATATGTTTGGTTAAAAATGATGTTTTTCTTTCTATTATTAAAAATTAAAAAACATGTTTGGATGTGTTTTTACTATCCCTTCTCATTTTCTAGTTTTTATTATTAAAATATAATACATTATTTAACATATTTTTAAAATAAATTAAACAAAATATATACAATACAGCACACGAACTTATTTATATATATATATATTACTAACACACATATAAATTACATAAACATGTTTATATTTAACATCACATAAATACATATGTACTAAAACACACACACGACATAAATATATATATATATATATATATATATATATATATATATATATATATATGAATAAAATTAAACAAAATATATACAATACAGCACATGAATATATATTGCATAAACATGTTTACATTTAACAACACATACATACGTATGAACTGCAACATGCGATTATTTATTTAGTTAATTTACATATAGAATTTAATGCATACACAATTTTCATATATTACAACACACGTACGTATATTTATAAATATTCCACACATGAATAGCAAGTACATACATTTCCAGCAACACGGGAAAGAGAATGTATGAACAAAGCATGTGAGATGAGCAAAGTTACAACAAAAATGTAAAAAAGAAAAATTGGGAAAACAGTCTCAATCGATTATAAATCTATTTATAAAATGGAAAAGTGAAAATTCTCATTTTTTTTAGAAAGCTTTTAGTAAAAATAGATTGCCAAACATGTTTTCAGTTTTTTAATTTTCTTATAATTTTTTTTCCAGAAAAAGGTATAATTTTTCGTAACCAAACCGAGTCTTGTAATTTTTCTTTGCCGTAATTTTTTTATATGAGACATATAAACGGAGATAAACTATAGAAAATACTATTAATCTATTGTCAGTTGTACAAACAATGCATGTTTTCTAACTAAGGAATCACCTTAATCAACCATAACTATTAATCCATTTTATTCAATTCGGGTATCATATTCTCAATCTATGTGATATCCAACTAAATGATTTAGACTAAATTTCTTCAAATAAAAACTTGACATTTTACAACTTGTTAAGTTGTTAAAAATAATTTTTTCCAAGTCTACCAAATTAAATATGTCGCCCCTTACGACACAACCTGTCATAACGTCCTACTTACATTTGAATTAACAGTCTTGTTTCTAGTATCTCTTTAGAACCCCGCAAGTCAGATGATTCTATACTAACTTACACAAAAATGGTTATTGGTCCTCTGTTTCAGCAATTTCTTCACATATCGGGTGCATGATCGGGTTTAAATATATTCCTTTGTTAGCTAGGTTTGATTGAACTGGAAGTCTGCCCTACGATGCCCACTACGCACAAACTCTAATTATTCAAGGTACAAGTATATTCTAGCACATTTTGTCTGCAAAGGTTCATTTCTCAGCATTTCCTTGTCTATGAGGCCTATCAACACTTAACTTTGAAGTCACCATTTCTACTAACGTTCTAACTCCATTTATCCTTGTACTTAAAAATTAGATACACATTTTGTCCAATATTTTGCAATACTTCAGGTTACCTTTTAACTCTACCAACTGGATCCCTTATCCATATCAATCCCCATGTCCGATTCTCAATGTGTAACACCGAAAATCTAAAGTCATTTTTTTTAATCGCTGCAGAAGCATAACTCATAATAATTATCATAAATATTCACACTGATTACAAATATCAAAGTATCCTTGTGTTAGAAAATTATTCAAAATATGGCTCATCTTTCTACAAAACAAATATCAGAGTGCTGGTCAAGTTTTTTTCTCTACACAAAAAACCTCAGCTAAACAGTTGTACTCATCGAACCTGCAAAAACGGGTTAACAGTGGGCAATTAACACAAAGCTAAGTGAATGGAAGCTAAACTACAACAACAAAGAGCAACAATCAATACAAAATCATGTAATCACTTATATCCAGAAGACCGGCGGTTCGGCTCAGAATCTTTCAACCATTTGCGGGCCAAGGCAAAGGTTTACCGATAGCCCTCTGCCAATTGGCACAGTTAAATCCCTTCCGATACAACGCATACGTTAGAAGGTCTACAACTGCTCAACCAATAGCAAACGGGCCCAGCCCAATTCCACGCATAGCTAACTTCTATCATATCACGATACTTGTTACCATCCCATGAGCACGTATATGCCAAATAACACACAAACAGTTATACAATCAACAATCATCAGTCAGACTAAACAGTCTATAAATCATCAATCACATGCATCACATCAATCATATCAATCATAACCTTTACCATCCATGAGTTTACATACACTCACCTCTGTTCTCAAACGCACTGCTCAGTTGTCTAATATCTGAGTCTTCGTAGTTCCTGAGAACATAACATACTGAAATCAATCCCTGATTCATAAATATATATTCACATATATTTGTATCTCTAATGTTCATAAACAACATGTTATATTCACATATGAAATAACACAACACATGCAACACGAACGAATTACAAACAAAAATTACCTTGCTGAAAATCACCGATCCAGTCGCGTCGCAACGCCTAAGTCGGACCACCATTAAGTCGCATCAAATACAAAGTTGAACCACTTCAAAGTCAGACCAAATAAGTCGGATGGTCAAAATTGGACCAAAACACAAGGTCGGACCAAAGGCCCTGGTCGCGTCGCGGCCAATATCATCGTCGCGCCGCGACGCCTCGCGAACAAACCTGCAACTTACTGTTTTTGCTTCTGTGTTCTTCCAGCTTTCAATCAAACTTCTCAAAACACATTTATAATTCTGGAAATTGATTTCTAACCATTCTAAAGCAATAGAAACTTCAAATAACATGTTTACAATCACACAAACTCATCAAAACCAATTAAAATATTCAAATCCACAAAACCCACATATCAAATTTTCTTCATAACTTCTATAACTTCTTTCATGGTGTTCAAGCTTTATAATATCAAAAACCCAACAAACATATATCAAAGATTTAACAAGAATCATAGCATAAACATGTACCAACCTTAGATATAACAACCACAAATCTTCAAATTTCAAAACTTCAAGTTAGCTTCTTTGATTCTTAGTTTTCTTCACTTCAAAGCAACACACACAAGATATTTGCATCAATGAGTAGGTGACTCTAAAGTCAGGTATATCCATGTACACATACTTAGTACACATGCACACCCACATACACAATTTCAATTGAGTTAAACCAAGCATGAGGTGGTTTATCAATTTATCTAAAACCATTCATGCACACACACAATCTTAATTCAAATTAGTTTAATTAACATGAGGTGTCACTTTAATTAGGATAATCATAATCACTAGTGTACCATACTACTTTCTAACATACAGTTAATCTAATTAAGCAGTCGACCTTCATTAGTTAACATCCTACGAGGTATTTTCTAGAACCCTCGTTTAAAAACGAATTTATCTATCTCATAAATTCATGCGATATAAAAATTTATTTTCATCACATAATTTAAATGTATAACACACATAAACACTCACCGCCAACCCGCTAACGACTAATCCGGGTTTACGGCTGTTACACAATGACCCATTCCTTTTCCCCACTCACTTATTATATGTTTATCCCTTTCTAAATGAAAAAGTTAAGAAATTTGTCTCGTATTCTACTTAACCAACCCAATCACCCTCTCATAAATAAACAATATATCACGTTAAAAAATTAAACTAAAAGAGGACCTAAATTCCCATGACAAATTTTCTAATTCATCTCACATATATGATATTATCCCAAATTCTTCCTTTGTTCCCTACCTATATATCACTTTTATCTTCATTAAAACCCCTATTTCCTGCACATACTTTTGATTATCTGATTCCAGAGTAAATGATTTTCTATTTTGAATCACCACCGCCACTTTCTCAAAAGAGATATGTTTTTTGCTCTCAAACTACCCACAATTAACCCACCCATCCATGTAAGGTGCTAAGACATTTTCCTATTTAACTTACAAAGTTTTTTTTGGCTTTCTATAACACTTTACATGGTACAAGATTATGAAACAAAAATACAACGATAAGCTTCCTAAAACAAATTTGACCAAGGTAAGTCTTCCTCCAAATGTTATTGATTTATCCTTCCACTCTAATAACATGACTTTTAATTTTTGTAGTATCACTTCTCATTCCTTTGTAGTTTAATAGGTATTCCTATCAAAGCAGTCAATTCAGTTTACATTTGATATTTCTTGTTTTATCCTTCATTCCCTCTATGGGAACACCCATCACTTCACTCTTGATCAAAATCAATTTTTGCCCCAAAGTCTTCTTAAACAATTAAGAACACATATTAATTTTGATAAGTTTATTTTATTCTATTTGTCTACGAAAATTGTTTCATTTGCATAAATGGAGATGAGAAAGCCCCACTTTGTCTTAATCACCTCCAATACCTTAAAAAACGTCAGTTCTGTTGTTTATACCATGGTTTGATTCAACCTTTCAGCAATAATAATGAACAAAATCAAAGAGAGGGTTCCCTTGACAACCTCTATTTTCTAAACTCCTTCATATAACAACTATTAACTAGTACTAGAAAATAATTTGAACTTGGACATGTTTTTATCTGCGAAGTCAACCTTTCTCCAAACATTATTGCTTCTAATACCTTTATCAAGTACTTCAAGTTATGAAATATATGCCTTTTCAAAACTGAACTTTAAATATCAAGCAGTTCTTATCTTTACGTTTAATGTAATCGGTTGATTCATTTGACAGGGTTGAAAGAAAGGGTGGGATATTGATAAATAATTGATTTCAATCCACAATGCTAGCAAACGACGTGCCTCCACTTTTATTTTCGTTCATTTGTTGCCAATTAAAAGGAGACTCTAGGTGATCTTTGATCGAACGCAAAATTTGTTCTCATCTAATAGCTCTCATTCTGGGTCCGGTAATGGCGGAATCCGTCTCTAGCAAGTAAGCAATTCAATTACAATTTCATTTAGTTTTGATCTTCCCATTGATATAGGCATTTTTTTACTTCACCAATGACTTCCTCTATATTTTTTTAATGCGAAAATTTGGTTTTGGAACCAAAATAATAAACAAAGAATTACTGGACATGCTTTTGTCCAATATCTGCTATTGTCCAAACCCAATTCAAAGCTTTCATTAGATCTTCTTCTATTAGCCCCCATAATTTCTTAATAAACTTAAAGTTGAATACATTTGGGGTCGGTGGCTTACTGCTTCCGCAACTCTTTATGACTAGAAAAACTTCTTTATCAAACTTTCTTTCTAGAACTTTCGACTGTTGTCTTTGTAATTTATTCTGATTATCTAGTACCAATCTTGACCTTAATGTCTCGTCTTATGAAAAAACTTTTAAAGTGCTTGAATACTTGTTTATCGGTTGCACATGGGTCCTCCTCCAAATGCATCTAATGGACAACCCACTAATGTTCTATTGTTTTCTTTCTTATAGTAATGCTATGAAAAAACTTCATGTTTCCGTCACCTCTAATATATAATGTCTCAAATGAGTTTTTTTGTCTAGTCATTTGATTTCTTTTATTTCATTTTCCAATCAATTTCAGATCACCTCTCTCCATCGAGAGGTTGTATTAAGACCCCCTTTTTTGCTTCCAGATATAACTTAAAGGAATTTTGTTGTAGTTCACTTTTATCCTTGTATATATATTATTCATTACATATTTGGAAGTTTAGTTGGTTAAGAACCGAATACTTTTGTAAACAATGTATCATATTAGATAGTATTTAATTGTTGAATAGTTGTCTTAAATAAAATGTTATACATAAACTTAAAAATACCGTAAGTCTATCCATTATAACTGCAAAAACATCATTATCATTGTTTCTAAAAATGTTTTACCATAGATAAAATCTTCAAAATATTACTATATATAAGCAAAAATAAAATACACTGTAAAAAATTAAAACATATAAATTTGAACTATTATTATTATC
Organism: Drosophyllum lusitanicum; assembly: GCA_032274825.1. Classification (NCBI taxonomy): domain Eukaryota; kingdom Viridiplantae; phylum Streptophyta; class Magnoliopsida; order Caryophyllales; family Drosophyllaceae; genus Drosophyllum; species Drosophyllum lusitanicum. Next base: position 27,049 of record JAUEJL010052168.1, read on the forward strand.
GTTTTTAAACAAGGAATGTATTTGTTAATGAACACCATAAAAACCAAAACACGGTAAATGAAATTAAGAGAAATAAATTGTAATGCCCCAAAATTCAAAAGCCTTTATGACTAAGTGTTTACAATGACATGAGGTGTTTACTAAGTCGAGGGGCTATTTTTGCCAAGATTGAAGTGAGTAAGTAGGAAGGGCCATTTATGCATTTGTGCATATATGTGGATATATATATATGTGTGTGTGTGTGTGTGTGTGTGTGTGTGTGTGGTTTCATTCTTGAAAACACAATGACAGACATACTTTCATATTTTCGTGAAGCACATCTCATATTCTCTGTTGAGTTTTTTAGCTAGAGAACCAGCAAGTTAAAGTCTTATAACATCAAGGTATGTTTTGTTTGTGTAGTTTTGAGTTCTTTGTAGGTAAATGTTTCAAAGATTGAGTCATGGATCAAGAAAGTGGGTGTTAATGTTTTTAAAGATGTTTTAGAGTGTTTTGAGTGTGGAGAAACACTTCTATGTTGTTTAAAACAAGTTTTGGTTGAATTGGTGTCAAGAACCGCATCTGTGTTCTTCAACAGATTGCAGGTCGGTCGTGTATACGGCCCGTGTGGAGTTTAAAGACGGTGACATGCCATGTGGCTAAACATGGTCGTGTAGCATGTGAGGTACACGGCCCGTGTAGGGTTACACAGCCCATGTAGAAATTTTTCCAACCAAATTTGGTTGGGTAATGGTGATTTAGTGATCGAAATTCGGTTGTGTCTGACCGAATTCGGTCAAGAACGGTACACGGCCCGTGTAGACCCATTTTCAGCACAGTTTGATCAGTTTGTGATGTTTAGCCTATTCTTTGGTATAGGGTGGTGCCTGGATACTCGACAGAACACTTTACTTGTTTAGCACGGTAATCAGATATGAGGTGAGTTTACTAATTCTCTTGTATGAACAACATGTAAGTATCCATGATTTATATTGTGTGATATATTTGTTATGTGAGATAGATATGATGCATATATATTGTATAGCAGTGGTGTATGTAACGGCCCATTTTCAAAAGAATACTTTACCAAAAATATTCGTAAATAAACGAATTTTATTGCAACCAAAGATCCAATTTAGAAATAGTAGCGGAAACATGTACTGAAAATGTTTATAAACACTTCATATTTAATTCAAAAGTCGGGGAACAATTAGTACAAAATAATCTATGAATAATTTGGTTGCAAAACACGAGCCCATCCACTGAATCCACATCTAAAAATCTTCAAGTACTTGAAAAATGGTAGGAGTATCTGATGATCTATAAAGCCCAGTGAGCAACTCAAAATAACCATTTGCAAAGAATGTTTCACAATCTGATTAAGCTTTATTCTTTTAATACATTCTGTAATTAGTTACCGCGTTTGATAATAAATATCCATGCATTTATATATGTTTAATGATAATATTTGTAATCACGTCTGTTCTGTAACTGATTCTATATAATAACTGTATCCATATCCATGATTGTATTTATATATTATGGTTGTATCCATATTTCAACGGTTAAAATGACATTTGTATTCACACCTGTATATCTGTAACCGTATCCCAACTACTGCGTAGGTAGTTGTGTTCACGCATTGTAATTGTCTATGTATCTCAACTACTGTAACCGTAGTTGTATTAACACATCATAGTTGTATCCGTATCACATTTGTATTTGTAAAACCATCATATCCGTATAACACTTGTGTTTGTATAATATACAGCTGTGTCCACTGTGTTTGAAATGTTGTATTGTGTGTGTATATATATGTATTCATTCAAATACAAATATGTGTAATTGTAGTAATTTCTGTAACTGTACAACGATAATTGTATATGTATGAGTACCATATTTTCATCCTCATATGTGTATATCTGTAATTATATTAATATAAATACTACACTTGTAATTCGCATATGTGTACTGTCTTTGTAACCATAACACTTATATCCGATTGACCGTTCTGTTGTACATAAAAATACTATATTCGTATAGTCATATTTGGATAGTCATAACACTTTATATTTGTACCACTATCATGGTTTTCACATAAGTATTGTATCTGCACATGTAATTCTATAGATATTTCGTTATCTATATAACCATAAACATATCTGTACGCGTGTCGTATAATTCTTTACATATATCACTTTCACTATTTGGCATATCAGTGGTAATTTCCACTTAAACTAACCATACTATTTATCTCAACCTCGTATCTGTTAAACTATATTATTGTACTATATTCATATTACTCATATACGCATTTATGTAGAATTATATTAACTCATGAATCATTATTTACGAGTACTAGATTAAGATACTCACCTGTGGTCCATCGCTTCCAAAGCGTTCACTTATCTTTTCCTTAGGTCCACACATACCTAAGAACAAGCATATAATAATCATTACTCTTTTTTAAGTCAAAATACAACTTATACACATCACTCAGATCATGGCACGCCCGTGCCTTCATAAGCACAGCTGTGCTCTACTCACAGGTACCCCCGTGACCACAAGGCACACCCCCGGCCCATCTAGGTTTAGGCACGCCCGTACCCTTTTGAGGGTACGCTCGTGCCTCCTCAAGTACGCCCTGGGGCACGGTTCATTCTTGAGGGGCACACCCATGCCCTGCAACTTACAGCCCAGTTTCGACAGAAACTCACTGTTTTCCGGCCAGGACTCCTTTAATTCATTTTCATGTCATTTCTAACACTTTGTAATCACTCCATATCATAAAAATCAAGATTAATCTCTAGTAATCCATTTGACCCATTCAAATGGGTTTAAGCTCAAATCCATAAATTTTAATGTTAAATCACTTGTTTAAATTTAATACAATCTATAGAAGTTGTAGGAGTCAATAAGAGACATCCTAACATCACTTAAATTCAAGAATCAAATTTAGATTCAAGAACCCTTTATAAATTTTCTCAAGAACACAATAATATCAAATTAGGGGAGATGATACTTACAATATTTAGATCTTAATCCCATCAATAGCACATGATTTATGAAAGTTAAATTCATAATCTCTTCTCTAATAGTTTGCTCGTATGTGTGTGTAAATGGGTTTAGACATTTGAATGGATAATGAAGAGAATAAAAGAAACACGAATGAAATCACATAGAAAAAGGGGTGGCCGACTTAATGTTGGTTGCCTTTTTTTAGTGGGTACTCCGCTCCCCTATTCAACTTATAACTCATCCGTACGATATCCATAAATCCTAAGGAGGATATACTTGGAATCATTATTTTAAACCTTTTAATAATTTATAATGTATATACATTTTCCTCAATTTTTATCCCACACCTCATTTATATAACTTTTATAAATTTGGGGTGTTACAATAAAGAGGTTCTACAGAAAATCTAATGATAGTCTTATGTATAAATTTCAAAATTCTGTAATGTTTACTTATTACTTACGAGATTTTATATTCGTATATATGCTTTCTAATTTTTTTACTATACGTGTTAGTACTCTTTAAAACTATATAAATTTAAAATTGACTTATATAATCCCCATGTTGACACACGGGTTTCTTAGCTAGTTATACGTTATAAGGATAAGGAAAGGAAGACAAACTCATGTTTAGTGAAAATCAAAGAAAATTCTTTTATTATTTAAAAATTATTAAATCCTTTTATTATTTATTATAATGCATTTGCATACTATTAAATTCATGTATAACACGATTTGTATATGATCATAGAAAAGATTCTCTTTAAGCGAACCAGCCTATCCTCCGTATGGATTTACGTGATGGTTGGAACAAAGACACATTTGGTTACGAATTCAAATGTGGTAGATAAATAAAGACACATATCTGCACAGACCAATCAATAGTTCAAGTCACACACTCCCATAATCCATTTTATCTTCGAAAAATTCCCTTCAACTATTAATGCCAAATCAAAAATATTGCGGAATAATAAAAAGAAAAAATAATATTTTTTTAAAGAAAAAAGAATGTAATAACTACTCATGATTGGAATTATATAGACATAAAAGTCAAAATTGTTATGTGTGGTAAAAGCTTGTTGTATGCAAATCATCTTCTTTAATGATTACCTATGGACTTATAATCATGGATATAAAGATAATAAGGATGAAGTTATAATGCAATAGCTATGGTTATTTAGAGAAATTACGATAATTTATGATTAAGAGGTATATTTAGATATGATAGGGGTTTAAATATATGAAAGTTTATAATTATGGTTACTGATTCGCGGGCCTATCCCATGTGCTCTATAGCCTTAGGGGGTGTTTGGTTGGAGGGGATGTCTAGGAATTTGAAGGAAGTCGAATCCAATTCCTAAAGTTTACCATGTTTGGTTTACACTTGATGAATGGAATTGGAATTTGAGATTGGGAAACTTTCCTTCAAACAAGGGAAAGTAGATTCCCTCCCATTGTCTAAGGAATTGAAATTCCTTCCTAACTACTCACAGTGTAAAGATCGATCAGGGCATAGAAAAAGTGGCGATGCAGGCTTCGATGGTCACAGACCGGCGACCGGCGATGAAGGCTCCGATGGCGACAGACGGCTGTGGCGATGAAGGCTTCGATGGCGACAAAGGGATGCGACAATGAAGGCTTCGACCGGCAACCGGCGTTAAAGGCTTCTACTTGCGATGCTGAACGCTTCGATGGCAACAGAGGGATGCGCCGATGAAAGTTTCGACTAGCGACCGGCGATAAAGTCTTTGACTGGCGATGATGAACGCTTCAATGGCGACAGAGGGATGCGGCGATGAAGGCTTCGATTGGCGACAGAGACGTAGACTTCGATGGTGGCGAGAGGAGCAGCGATTCACCCTCTGATGGTGGCGAGAGGTGGCGGTGGTTATGGACGGTGGTAGTAGGTCTGATTAGATGTGGTGTGAAGATGAATTCCAATTCCATATGTACAGGTAACCAAACACAATGAGTCAAGGATTTAGATTCCAAATCCAATTCCTTCAAATTCCAATTCCTTCATACATTCCAATTCCTTCGGAAAACAATCCGTGAACCAAAGCCACCTTAGAGAATGAAGAACATCAATTTGAAGATTGCCTTTTAGCCAATAGGCTGATTAGGGAGATATGTAGATGGTGGAGGATCAATCGGCCACTTTAAAGCAACATATATTCTCTTTTGATTTGGGGTATTGAGCCAGGGTATAAGGCCACCCGTAATGGTCTTCCCGAAACCCCTTCGGGTTGCTCGGGTTCCCACGGGTAGGAGAATGGTGACCGGTACCCCTCCTTTCGGGTTCCCTCATTCGGGTTCCTACACCCGAGCTCACCCACATCGTTTTCCTTTTTTCTCTTTTTTTTGTTGCATAAGAGAGGGTAAGAAGAGAGAAAATATTTGGGTTATTTGAGATATGTGTTACTTGAGTTTCAGGTAAGAGAGAGAAAAGAAAGAATTTTTTTTTAAAATCATACTAATTATCAAAGGTAATCATGTCCAAGTAGAGAATACATGGTGTTTAGCCCATAATCAGAGGAATACATGGTGTTTAGCCCATAATCAGAGGAATACAACCATAGAAATTCGTAAATAAAGAGCTAAACATGATGATATAGCAACTAAACTTAGAATCTAGGAAGATAAACCTTCAATCTTCACTTCAAATGCTTCAATCTTCAAGCAAACTTCGAGAATTCTGCTCCAGAGCTCCAAAGTCTTCGTCTTTGTTCGTCTAGGGCCGGCTGGAAGGGTTAGCATCCCTTTTTTCGA